>CANTAL010000114.1:651019-896019 GCA_947650365.1 Chamaelirium japonicum
ACACTAGATCGCGTGTTTAGTTTATTCAATAAAATTTTGCAGTAGCTACCTGCATTTCAAATAGGATAAATTACACATAGACCCGTTATAGTTTGACAGATTATCACTTACACTCCCCTCAAGTTTAAAACCATACAAATTTCCCCCTATAGTTTGTAAAACACCAGACTTGCACCCCCCTCCAGGGTGGTCTCTGTGTGTGGCTTTTCAAAGTATAGAGGGTATTTGCAGGCCTTTAAACATGAGGGGATGTAAGTGATAATCGACCAATCTATGTGTAATTTACCTTTCAAATATGTTAACCTCTCTCTCTCTCTCTCTCTCTCCCAAGTCATTTACGTTCAACATGGCTGAGCTAGCTGTACATCCACCGACGCCGTGGCGTTTTACCAATCGTTGTCGAACCCCTCGTGGGCGTTAAGGAGACGTACGTTCCATTCGGCCACTAACAAACAGAGTTAATGCTCCATTCTGTTCTACACGGCATAACCTCTCCCCTCTATGGCTGTATATAAAAAGTCTTGCATGCTCATCAACATCCTCACAGAGAGAGAGAGAGAGAGAGAGAGAGAGAGAGAGAGAGATCAACATATGGAGCTACTTGCAGTGTGGGTGGTCGCTTCTCTCATGGCCGCATCAGTGGCCCTGCAAGGCACCGGAGCGGTCCAGTACGTCGCCATCAACAACGCCACCGGCACACCGGGCGGCGCCCGGTTCGAGAAAGAGATCGGGCTCGCACACAGCAGGCAAGTGCTGAGCAACGCCTCGTCCTTCATCTGGAAGACCTTCAAGCAAGCCACGTCCAACGACCGGAAGAGCGTGTCGCGGGTGCTGCTCATCGTCGAGCCCATGGACGGGGTGGCCTACACCGAGGGCGCCGACACCCACCTGAGCTCCGACTACGTGGCGGGGTACGTTGGGGACGTCAGGACCGAGATAGAGGGGGTGCTCTTCCACGAGATCACCCACATCTGGCAGTGGTTCGGCAATGACAGCACCCCGGGGGGCCTCATCGAGGGGATCGCCGACTTCGTGCGGCTCAAGGCCGGGTACGCGCCGGCGCACTGGGTGAAGCCCGGCGAGGGCGACTCGTGGGACGACGGGTACGACGTGACCGCCCGGTTCCTCGACTACTGCAACGGGCTGGGGCCCAAGAACGGGTCGTTCGTGGCGGATCTTAACCAGCGGATGCGGGTTGGGTACAGTGCGGAGATGTTCGTGGAGCTGCTGGGCAAGACGGTGGAGAAACTGTGGAGCGACTACAAGGCTGCCTATGGGCCCCAGTGATTAATTTTCTCTGACGTGGAATGAATGGATTGATGGATCTCCGTGTGTGCTGAGTATATATCGCTAGCTGATGCTTTTGTCTTTGTCATTGTTATTCTGTTGTGTTGAATATACCTGGAGATGGTGATCATATATATTATATAAAGAGATGAATGAATTATGAATAACATGCATGTGTGAGCATTGTTCATATTAATTGTAGTAGAAGTTTTATCAAAATCCACACTTAGCCTAACCATAGGATTTTATCTGGGTTGCTAAAAGACACGTTGCCATATTGAAATCGATCATTGTAGCAAAAATACTCAATTTTGTAGCAATAGTATCCACATTGGAGCATCTACAGTGAAATCACTGTAGTAGTTATAGTGATTTCACTGTGACTGCTAAAAACATGTTGCTATAGTAAAATTCATTATATCAAATTTCTTAATTTGATTGTAATAATATTCATTCAATTGATTATTATTTGCATATATTTGAGTTTTTTTTGCTACAGTGAATGTTGTCGCTATAATGATCACACTGTGGTTGCTAAAAACATGTTGCTACAATAGCAGTAGTACTGAATTTTATAGCAATATTATTCAATTCAATTGAGTATTATTTACATATATAATTAAGTATCTTTGCTACGGCGAAATATCTATAGCTGCTATAGTGAAATCACTATAATAATCCGTGTCACTATTCCGTAAAAAAATGTCACTATAGCTAATACAGTGATTTCACTGTGGCAACTATAGTGGAATCACTGTGGCAGTACAGTGATTCCGCCGTAGCAGCTAAAAAACACATTATTATAATAAAATCGATCACTGTAGTAAAAGTACTCAATTTTATGACAACAATATTTACACTGGAGCAGTTACACTGAAATCATTGTAGCAGCTGTAGTGATTTTACCGTGACTGCTAAAAACACATACCTTGCTACAATGAAAATCACTATAGCAAAGTACTCATTTTGATAGCAATAATACACATTCAATTGATTATTATTTATATATATATTTGAGTATCTTTGCTATGTATAGTGAAATCACTGTAGCATCTATAGTGATTACACCATGGCTGCTAAAAACATGTTTCCATAGTGAATTCACTATAACAATAGTATTCAATTTTATAGCAATAGTAATCAATTCAAACTATTATATATTATTGAGTATCTTTACTGCGGTGAAATCACTATTGCTGCTACAGTGATTTTACTGTAGCAACCCGTGCCCCTATTCCGTAAAAAGAAATCATATCTATATCATCTGTTGTTATTTAATGAGGGAGTATCCCATATGTATTTTTAAAAAATAGCTCATTTAAAACAGTGGGCAAAAGTTCTCTTGTGTACATAAAGTGTTACCTTGAAAAATATCTCTGGTTCCGTGGACCTATATTTAACCGAAACTATTTGTTGCCCTACACCTTCTCATGATGCTATATAGTGGATCTATACTTAATTTTTTCTTCTTCCAACTTAGTGGTAGCTAACCAATTGTTACGCCAACTTGGAAGGATTTAGAATTTTCACTATTGACAGTCATGCATATTCACAATAATTTGGAGTTCATACAGTTGTGGGGGGGTGGGCTAGCTTGCCATCAATCATTTTAAACTTAATCAAAATAGCAAAAGATATATGGAGAGTTGCTTGCTACCTTCCTCTTCAGATTTATATTTGAAATTTAAGAGCATTAAATCTTCTTCATCGATGATATTTTCATGTATAAGATGTACACTTGGTCAGATAGAGCATTAAGGATGTGGCCACGGTATATGACCGGTTAGGGTGTCCAACACGTTAAATATCTTTAAAACTGTCAGCAATAACTTGAGTTTGTCTTACCAACATGTGAAGTTAGTATCGTCGAATCGGTCAATCTTGGCAAGGTCTTGGTCACGGCGACAGAAGCTTTGGTGTCTATAAATAACACTTAATTTAAAAATATTGGATGAGACGGGAGGAGACCATAACAATCAAAGCTTGAAGCATGCATGTATCACGTATGCTTTCTTTAAAGCATTATTCACCCTCTCTCACAAAGTGACATTGTTGTAGAGTTGCCGATGAACTATTTTCAGGATACGACAAGTCTTTGTGGTTCTGCACTTAGCACAAATGAAGTGACCACTACTGAAACAAATTAGTTTTAGGGACTTATATATTTATAAAATAGATCTCTGGACGTTAGGGTTGTTAATGGTTTGGGTTTGGGTCGGGCCACCATATGCTTGGGCCCGGCCCAACTCCGGCCTGCAGCCGCGCAAGCAAATCCACTCGCGCCGTGGCGTACCATGCTGCTCGCAACCAATCGTTGTCGTACCGCTTCGTGGGCGTTAAGGAGACGTTCCATTCGACCACTAACAAACAAAATTTTGTTCCATTCGGTTCACCAATTCATAGCCTTTCCCCTCTATGGCTGTATATATAGTAGTCTTACTCATCAACATCCTCTCATCCTTCAGTTAACCTAGAGAGAGAGAGAGAGAGAGAGAGAGAGAGAGAGAGAGAGAGAGAGAGAGAGAGAGAGAGAGAGAGAGAGAGAGAGAGATCCTGTCAACATATGGAGCGACTTGCAGTGTGGGTGGTCGCCTCTCTCATGGCCGCATCAGTGGCCATGCAAGGCACCGGAGCGGTCCAGTTCGACGCCATCAACAACGCCACCGGCACACCCGGTGGCGCCCGGTTCGAGAAAGAGATCGGGCTCGCACACAGCAAGCAAGTGCTGAGCAACGCCTCGTCCTTCATCTGGAAGACCTTCAAGCAATCCACGTCCAACGACCGGAAGAGCGTGCAGCGGGTGCTGCTCATCGTCGAGCCCATGGACGGCGTGGCCTACACCGAGGGCGACGAGACTCACCTGAGCGCCGACTACGTGGCGGGGTTTGACGGGGACGTCAGGACCGAGATCGAGGGGGTGCTCTTCCACGAGATCACCCACGTGTGGCAGTGGGACGGCAAGGGGGCCACTCCGGGGGGCCTCATCGAGGGGATCGCCGACTTCGTGCGGCTGAAGGCCGGGTACGCGCCGGCGCACTGGGTGAAGCCCGGCGAGGGCGACTCGTGGGACGAGGGGTACGACGTCACCGCCCGGTTCCTCGACTACTGCAACGGGCTGGGGCCGGAGAAGGGGTCGTTCGTGGCGGATCTCAACCGGCGGACGCGGGATGGGTACAGTGCGGAGCTGTTCGTGGAACTGCTGGGCAAGACGGTGGATCAACTGTGGAGCGACTACAAGGCTGCCTATGGGCCTCAGTGAGGCCCATGTCTGACGTGCTCTCCTTCCCGGGTTGATCTCGGCCGTGTGTGACGAATATGTATCGGTGATGTCATGCCACGTCATTCTGTTGTGCTTGAATTCCCCTACTGGCTACAGATGTCATCAACATACAGTTGGAGATGAGTTTCCGGCCATCATAGATATATGTATGATGGTGGGACTAATCCTCCAACACTTCCACTTATATGCACGTGTGAATCAAGATCGTTGATGTCAAGTTCGAATGATTATAAAATTTAATAAAAATGATAATTATGAAAATTAATCGAAACATCAGTTATGGAACATTATTGGCTCTAAGCAATGCCAATGCCTATATGATCCATACCCTGAGTCACTTTGGACAACAAACCATGGAGCCCAACAAGCCATATCAACTTATTGAAGGATCCATATAAGGTGACATTGAATACATCTTTATTGATCTCACATATTGTATCTCACATATTATTTGAACCCACAAACTTTTTTTTTCTCAATAAAAAAGTTCCTATCATGTAGGGGCGTGGCCATAAATTTATTTTGGGCTGGACTGAAAGTAAACTATTTTTTTTTTACAATAAAATTTTTATTCTATAAAGAAATAATAAGCAAAAATTTTAAAGCGAACATTGACGGTAATAGAAATTATATTAATATTAAAAAGGGTTAATTACACTTTGTCCTCCTGGATTTTAACTCAAAAACATTTAACCCCCTATAATTAGAAAACTACATTTTGCCCTCTTGAAGTCAAATAAAAATTACAAAATGAGAAAAATTAAGAAGTTGACAAAAGGGGTATTGTGCTAACATTTCAAACTTTAGGGAGCGCTTTGGAACAAAATAAACTACAGGGGGTTTAAGTGTTTTTTTTTTTTTTTTTGAAAGGTAGGGGTTAAGTGTTTTTGAACTAAACTTCAGGGGGGCAAAGTGTAATTTATCTTATGAAAGAAAATACATAAAAAAAAAATACCGAAGTGACACATCGTCAATGGGCAAGGGCCTTAGACTAACAATGAAGGGTATATGCAAGGGCTTGGCGGTGATTCACGTTTCATGGGGACTCAGCGGCGATAGCGGTTCACGTGTCGTGATGGGCTAAGGGCCTCGCTGGGTTACTTGATGCGGGTTGAGCTTTCGGTTGAGGCGGGCTGATCGAGGACTGAAATGAGGCCTGGACTTAATAATATGGGCTAAGTTTTCTTAAAACTCGGCCGGGCTATAATCCGACCGAGCCAACTATTAGATCCGCCCATGCTATCATGACTTACCCCACCCCACTAGCCTAATTACCAATCCCAACGGATTGTCCAGAGCCGGTGGAGTTAGTTGGGTTAAGATGGGCTTCGTCACAATATATGAGAACAAACTTTATTATCAATTTAATTTATATATATAACATGCAACAATTGTTCACAAGCTGATGATTAGGATAAAAAGGCTCATAATAGGTCTATAGCTATAGTGCTGACAGACACGAGCTTTTACTAATATTTAATAGGATAAGGCAAGACATCATCATTAATATTATTTCTTATAGAAAAATAATAATATAGGACATATATGCAAACAACACAAAAAAAAGAGGTTTTTACCGAAATGGCCACCAACTCTCAACTATTGTTGAGAATGGGCCAGGTTGCTTTTGGCTTTACCAAAATGACCACTGAAACTCTTTGGGACCAAACTACCCTTTTACTTTACTACTAAAACCCTACCTTCCATTGAGTCTCCCTTCACGTCCCTCATTTGGACGGCAGCTTCCTCCATCTCTTTCGACGGCAACTGTGGGACAACCGGCCACCCATTTCAACGGTGATCATCAAAGCCCGTGAGTCTTCCTTCACTTCACCCATTTCGACGGCTCCTACACTTCACCCCCTTTCAACGACTCCTATACTTCACCTCCATGCTTTGCGATTTTTTTCATATATGTTAGATTAACTTCTTCATTGTACCATTTGATTACTTTTGATTTCATTAACAACAACAACCAATCGAGAAAAATGAATAAAATCAACAAAAAGTAGTTGAATATTAACAGCACATTTTAGGACGAAAAATGGACGAAAAATGAACGAAATTGATAAAATTGGCTATTCATCATTATGGTTAGGATGAAAAAGGGATGAAATCGACAACATTAGCTGAATTTATATTATATTGGTCGTGATGAGTCCTACACTTCACCCCCTTTCAACGACTCCTATACTTCACCTCCATGCTTTGCGATTTTTTTCATATATGTTTGATTAACTTCTTCATTGTATTTGATTACTTTATGATTTCATTAACAACAACAACCAATCGAGAAAAAAGAACGAAATCATCAAAAAGTAGTTGAATATTAACAACACATTTTAGGACGAAAAATAAACGAAATTGATAAAATTGGCTATTCATCATTATGGTTAGGACGAAAAAGGGATGAAATCGACAACATTAGCTGAATTTATATTATATTAGTCGTGATGAGTCTAGTATGTATTGGTCGTGATGAGTCTAGTATGTATTGGATACGTATGATTAATTTTTGGTATCAAATTTGGTATTGTTGAGTTTTGATATTGTGATTCTATGCTTAAAATAGTAACATCGCATTTTAGGATAAAAAAGTGATGAAATCGATAAAATTATTAGGTGAATATTACCATCACATGATCTAAAAGTTTAAAAGTTAAAAATAAATAATAATTGTTAGTCGTGATGAGTCTATTTTGTATTGGTTAGATATGATTAATCTTTGATATCAAATTTTATATTACTGAGTTTTGATATTGTGATTCTATGCTAATAGGGATTTGAAATATGGATTCAACATTACCGATACTTTGTTGTTACGATGGAGAATTATTATATTTGAAAGAAAAATACGAGTACAGGGGTGGAAGAACTAAAAGTATTATTTTATCTACAAAATCGGATTTTGACTGTCTTTTTTAGGAAATTTATAAGATTACAAATGATAGTCTCAAAGAGTATGAAATCACAATGAAGGTTTTATATCCAAGTACACTTGCATGTCCTCCTGCCGAAATTGTGGATGATAATGATGTTGCAGTATTTATTGCCCATAACATCCGAGCCAATAATAGCAATGTCCCATTGCTGATAAGCAGAGTGCTGAAAAATCCGGAATCTATTGACAGGTCGATTGAAATCGAACCACTCGGTAGTAAGAGAAAGTTGAAAGAAACGATACAGATATATCGTAAAACACCTTGTGTAGTTACCCCTCCCGTTGACTTAAAAAATATCTCGACATCATCGGAGCTTCATTGTTCGATATCGTCATCATTTGTTGTTGGAGATTTGCATATGGATGAAAATACTGATATTAATTATGGTGAGGATTTCAGTTTTGTACCATGCACACTAGATGTCAGTCAAGATGTCAGTCAACGTATTGAGTACAAGAGTGTGGAGAAACCTAAAGACAACCCTCTATTATTTGACATTGTTATGAATGACAGAAGGTATGAATAATTTTTCCAAATATCTTATGTTGTAATTTTGATGATTAATTAGTTCATGTACTTATATGTTTTTAAATAATATATGCCAAGTAAGGTGAATATTGATGACGATCATAATGGGTAAAGAAGAGATACAAAATTATCTATAGATCTTAACCAGAAGCCTGCTGGTTGTGATGTATTGGAGGAATTATTCATTGACACTCCTGCGGATACGGTAGTATCTCCAAAGCACACTCAACAGAATAGTCAGCTGAAGGATAAGGATATTATCTATAAGCAAGAAAGAAGTATGACTGAAAAACAAAGAAGGAAGAAAGAAGTACCACTGAGACATAGTCAGAAAGAGTGTTTTGTCAGCAGTAGTTGGCTGAAAAATGATGAACGTAAGTCTTCAATACCTGATTCGGTTATGGTTTATGAAGACAAATACGTACCTAACGAATTTCCTATTGCTGTTGAAGTAAAAGATGATTATCAACAACTTTATCCTAATCAGATGTTTATAGATAAAGACACATTGATCAAGATGGTACAGAAGAATTCTTTATTTACAAACACTGAGTACAAGGTGATGAAGTCCAACAGAACAAGATATGCATTAAAATGTAAAAGAGAAAATTACAGTTGGAGATTTCGTGCAAGTAGACAAAAAGGGTATGATGTTTTCAAAATTACTTTCCTAGGCCTACACAACTGCTCATTGCTGCAGCGTGGAATTGATCATCGACAAGCTACAAGTAAGTTGATATGTGATTTTGTGAAAGCTCGAATAGAAGCACATGTATTGTACTCTCCCAAAACAATTATATGTGATGTGCAACAAGAATTTGGTGTGCAGATCACTTATTGAAAAGCATGGCTGACAAGGGAGATGACAATTACTCTTTTAAGAGGCTCATACGAGGACTCGTATGTAATTCTTCCAGCATATTGTCATGAAGTTGCACAAAATAATCCTGGAACCATCACTAATATTTTAAGGGAAGGAGAAAGATTTAAGGCTATTTTTATGGCTCTTGGTCCATGTTTACGTAGTTTTTAAAGACAAAATCTAAGACCAGTAATAGCCGTTGACGGATCTCATTTAAAAGGCAAGTACAAAAGTACTTTATTTATTGCAACCACTTTGGATGGAGATAATCATATATTTCCGTGGCTATTGGGATTGGTGAATCGGAGAACAATGAAAGGTAGAATTAGTTCTTAACACAACTGCGGGACAGCTTGGGTCAAGTTAATGATTTGGTTATTATATCCGACCGACACAAGGCTTTATTGGCTCAAGTTCCTATTGTCTTTCCGGATGCTGTACATGGTTATTGTGCGTTCCATATTTCGCAAAATATGTATGCCAAATTCAAACAACAAAGATTATACTCTTACTTTTATACAGCTGCAAAGGCAACAAGAGAATCAAAGTTTTATCAAGTGATAGAAACTATAAAGCATATGAATGAAGATGCACATGACTGGTTACGAGAAATTGAGCCAGCAAAATGGACTACAGCGTATTTCATACGTAGAAGGTATAATATTATAACCACAAACAATTCTGAAAGTTACAATAGTATCCTAAAAGATATCAGAGAACTACCCATCACTATGATTTTGGAGCAATATCAGTTAAAGCTCTAGGCTTTATGGTTCAAACGAAGAAATACGGCAACAACTTTGACAACAAAACTAATAAAATGGGCAGAAAATTAGCTAGCCGGAGATATGGATAGAGCTCGTGGCACAGCGTGTCATCCTATTAATCTCGATGAGTATATGGTTAGATCTATACAATATTGTGATCATGTAGTTTTAAGCAATAAAAAATGCACATGTTGTAAATTTGATGTGATGGCCATGCCATGTTCACATGCATTAGCTGGAATTACACAATATAAGATGGATCCTTATCTATTTTGTGCACACTACTATACAGCGGATAACTACAGGGCAACCTATGCAGAATCTATCTATCCAGTTGCTAATAAAAGTGAGTGGAAGACCCCAGAAAGTATTAAATCAGCTAATAAACTAATCCCACCCATTGGGAAAAAAACAGCGGGAAGGCCAAAGAAAAAAAGAATTCTCTCACAGGGTGAGGAGCGCCGGACTGTCAAATGTGCTAGATGTAAACGTTCTGGACATAAGAAAAAATCATGTAACTTTCCTATTATTATAGAGTAAAGGTATCATGTTTTTTTACTTGTTCCCTTTATGACTTTACACATACTTCTTCCAGTCATTATAACATGTCTGATTGAATTCTTGAAATCACTATGATTTTGGAGCAATATCAATTAAAACTCTAGACTTTACTTATTGTTATATGCATATTATGATATATATTCTTGTTTTTAATTTCTGTATTTTTATTGAACATCTATAAAACTTATTGGATGACATGATTATACAGGTATCATACTTATGGCAAATAACTATGTGGTATTTGTGGGTAGAAGACCTGGGATTTACTATACTTGGGAGGAGTGTCAACGATAAGTTAATGGCTATGGAGGATCTTTGTATCGTTCATTCCGTTCCTTGGAGAAGGCTGAAGGTCACTTATCCAAGTTCCAAAGCGAGCATCTTCATCCTGATAAACATCATGATATCCCTTTGTATAGCAAGCGTCATGCACCTTCGGATTGTAGAGA
The DNA here is from genome assembly GCA_947650365.1 of Chamaelirium japonicum. Classification (NCBI taxonomy): domain Eukaryota; kingdom Viridiplantae; phylum Streptophyta; class Magnoliopsida; order Liliales; family Melanthiaceae; genus Chamaelirium; species Chamaelirium japonicum. The sequence goes on from CANTAL010000114.1 coordinate 661,696, forward strand.
CAAAAATTATAGAGAGAAAAATATTATAGAGACAAAAATTATAGTGAGAGGAAAAAAATAATAGAGAGAAAAATATTATAGAAAGAGAAAAATAATAGAGAGAGAAAAAATATTATAGAGACAAAAAAATTATAGAGAGAAAAGTATTATAGAGAGAAAAATATTATAGAGATAAAAAAATTATAGAGACAAAAATTATAGAGAGAAAAATATTATAGAGAGAAAAATTATAGTGAGAGAATAAAAATAATAGAGAGAAAAATATTATAGAGAGAGAAAAATAATAGAAAGAGAAAAAATATTATAGAGACAAAAAAATTATAGAGAAAAAAATATTATAGAGAGAGAAAAAATATTATAGAGACAAAAAAATTATAGAGAGAAAAATTATAGTGAGAGAAAAAAAATAATAGAGAGAAATTTTAGAGAGAAAAAAATAATAGAGAAAAAAAATTATAGAGAGAGAAAAAATTATAGAGAAAGAAAACATAGAAGAAATTTGTGATTTCGTTCAATTTTCGTCCAACTTTCGTCTCACAGCTCAATGCCAGTCTTGGGCAAGACTGTGTGATTTCTCGGCAACGAAACATAGACGAAATTTGCTATTTCGTCCAATCTCGTTCAACTTTCGTCTCACAGCTCACTGCAAGTCTCGGGCAGAACTGACTGTGATTTTTCGGCGACGAAAACTAGACGAAATTTGTTATTTGGTTCGATTTTCGTCACACAGCCCATAGCCATCTCGGCCAGAACTGACTGTGATTTTTCGGCGACGAAAACTAGACGAAATTTGTTATTTGGTCCGATTTTCGTCACACAGCCCATAGCCAGTCTCGGCCAGAACTGACTGTGATTTTTCGACGACAAAAACTAGACGAAATTTGTTATTTCGTCCGATTTTCGTCACACAGTCTATAGCCAGTCTCGGCCAGAAATGACTGTGATTTTTTGGCGATGAAAACTAGACGAAACATGTTATTTCGTCGGATTTTGTCCGATTTTCGTCTCACAGCCCAAAGGCAGTCTCGGGCAGAAATGACTGTGAATTTTTGGCGACGAAAATTAGACGAAAACTAGACGAAAACAGTCCAAAGCTGGTCACGGGAAGGTGACTGCGTGATTTTTCTTCGACGAAACATAGATGAAATTTGTTATTTCGTCCTGATTTCGTCTCACAGCCCAAAGACAGTCTCGGGTAGGCCTGACTATGTGATTTTTCTTCGACGAAACATAGATGAAATTTGTTATTTCATCCGAATTTCGTCTATATTTTCACAAGTTACATATGGGCAGTCTCTGGCAGGTTTCACTGTGATGCAAATTACTCTTTGATGCAAATTACATTCTATTCCAAATTATAAATAACTCTGATGTAAATTACAAATTACAAATACCCTTTGATCCAAATTACAAACAACTGAATAGATTGCAAACAACTGAATAGATTGCAAATACTCTTTGATGCAAATTACAAATTGCAAATACTCTTTGATCCAAATTACACATATCTAGTCATTCCATTACAAATTACAACAAAGTATAACAAATTACACATATCTAGTCATTTCATTACAAATTACAACAAATTACAAACAACTTTGATCCAACTTCCAAATCATTGAGTCATTCCAATCATCATAGCCAAATTGAGTCCTTCAGTCATAGCCCTTCCATTACAAATTACAACAAAGTACAATATATTACAAATTAGAAATTCCAATAAATTACAAATTCTTTGATGCAAGTTCCAAATCATCGAGTCATCCCAATCATCATAGCCAAATTGAGTCCTTCAGTCATAGCCCTTCAATCTACATATTGATGCAATATTTGATATGCAATTCGCCTTCGAAATGAGGTCATATCAAGCTACAAATTTAAACAATTAGATTGCAAGTGTAATTATTGAATATTATACCTGACTGAATATTACATTGCAAACAACTGAATATTATACCTGACTGAAATCGATCTTTTTGTTGCTGCTATAATAATTGGCAAAAGACATCAAAAATATGCCACAATCATACTTATATAACATATAAAATTGTTAGTTGTATAAAAGGACTAATATTTTATTGTCAGTATTTCGTAATAAAAACTTACCCATTGTATTGCCTAGGATGATCTTTACCATTCTTGCTTATCCATTTTGTACCCTGCAATGCATTTTCATCTCCCAAAAAATATAAAAATATTGGTAGAATTTCTAAAAATATTTCTACCTTTTTCCTATACTTAGAAACAGGGTTACTATAAAGTGAGTCTATCAAAACTAATTTCCTATCCTGCATATGGAGAATCCCAAGATACCAATGCTGGTTATCTTCATTGATAGGGATTATTACGTATGAACACTTCCATAATGGAATGATATCCCCTTTATCATCTTTAAGAGGACTCCCGAATTCTTTGGGCCACCTATATGATGCAATGAAGGCATGCATAAGGTGATCTTCATCTAGGTTACTTCCATCGTAACTTTGTACAAAGTCCTTCCAATCCTTATAGCATGTTTGACATAATATCTGCAATTAAAAAATGAATAATAAATATTTATTGAATTATGAGAAAATTTTTTATACAAATACTATTAAGAATGAGAGATATACCCAAGAATATGTCCTAGTCAAAGAAATGGTGAATGTTGTACTGGTCTTATTCCTTAACATGCGCTCTTCAAGTAAGTACATATATACATCAATGTGCTACAACAATATAGAATTTTATACGATTGAATATAACATATCGAGAGATATAAAAAAAAAATAATTGATATAAACTCACCTCGCTCATCACCCATGATGATCGCTCATATAGTTTGTTAATTAAGTGAGGGGTTATAAGGAACCCATCAATTACAACTTCAGGCCTATATTGACAATGATCCAATTAATTACTAAGAGGCAAAATATGTTATCATTCAAAAATAGATTATATAGTGACTATACTTACAAAATATTTCTGTTGTTATCAAAAAAAGCTATCATTATCTCTCTCTCTTAAGACGATAGTCTTTTTATCCATTTTTCCACGTCAACGACCTCCTCTTCTTGTATTTCCTTACGGAGATTTTTCTTTTTGTAGGTGGTATATGGAGTGCTTATTTTCGGACCCGGTTTCTTCAACCGCTGTGATGTTAAACCTTTCAATGTATTCCTCTCCACCACCACCTCGTCTCCCTTCTCATCATTCTTCTCTTCCTCCTCCTCCTCCATCTCCTTCTCCTTCTCCTTCTCCTTCTTCTTCTCCTTCTCCTTCTTCTTCTCCTTCTCATTCTCTTCCTCATTCTCCTCCTCCTTCTCCTTCTCCTCCTCATTCTCCTTCTCCTTCTCCTTCTCCGTCTGCACATACCGTTAAAGATAAACATATAGTTAATTCATACGTATACAAAAAGCAAATAATTATAGAATACATAGGAATCGTTATTGGTTTACCTGACTCTCTAAACTGATGCAGTATTGTTCTCCAAGTAAAGAGAGCTCTCTCGCATGTCTCTCCTCAATTGAGGAGATCTTCCTTTCATATTTCTCCTCAATTGAGGAGATCATCTTTGCATATTTCTTCTCAAGCGAGAGAATCTTTCCTCAAACTTCTCCTCAAGTGAGCATAATTCTTTTTCAAATTTCTCCTCAAGTGAGGAGAATCTTTCCTCAAACTTCACTTTATCGGATCTGTCGTTATGATCCGGTGCAGTCAACAACTGCTAATTGCCCTCATTTCCTTGGAAGGGAGAAGCCTCAACATCAAATAGGTCTTGCAGCATATCAATTGTCTTCTCCTCTTCTGTGAGAGTCAGCTCTTTTAAAATCTGAGCCTATTAATATATTCAGACAAAAAAATTAATAATTATATGATGCATCTATTACTTTAATCTAAGCAATTAAAAACTCGTATACTTACTTTATTGGAATTCACAATATCATTTATTTTTTGGTGTGACGATGCTTTTATGTCATACCAATTGAGTAGTCTCGGCCACCTTGGATGCTCAAGCATCATGGCACATACACTCCCTAGTTGGGGAATCCGTTCGAATGCCCATGCCTGTAGCAAATAATTTTAAAAAAATTAATACAAATATCAAACAATAGATACTATGAATTGTTTATGTATAGAATAATAACTGTAAAATATACATGCATCCAAAAATATTATACTTTGGTGGCCACTTTGTAACATTTACTGCACCTTCAAGCCCAGCTATGATATGGCTATAACAGAGGTTACCCCAAGGGTAACTATTGAAACTGTCCAAATCATCCACCAATCTCAAATATCTTTCCGGTACGATCACATTCTTGTTGCTGCCAAGAATGATACTTTCCAAAATAAGTACCAAATAAAGTTTTATTGCATCATTTGAGCTGCTATGATTGAAGCCATTAAGGAGGCCTGAGTAGCCCCGCGTGGAAAGTATCTACTTCTCAAGTTGTTTGACCCTATCTCTAGTATCGGAGGAGGAGGCCCAAGACAATACCGGAGTCCAGAAACTAAAGAAAACTCCAACGGCGAGAAGAAAATAATCTGGCCATCCAAATTAAACTTAAGACCACCTAAGTGTCTTTGCCACAAATAATGAATGACACTTGGGGAAATCATAGCTCGTGCACTGCGTCTCCAATCAAATAAGAAACCAAAACAATTCCTTTTCATCCTATCCATCATATCTGTAGAATTGTTTTTTGTATCCATTGACTTGAACTGCTCCTCAATTTCATTAAGGTATTTAATGTTGTTCCTTGCAGAAGCTTTACCAAAATACCTCAATCTATCACTTAGCTCCGTGGCCACTTTCTTTTCTTCAACATTCTCTCCCTCTTCTATCTTTCTTTTCTTTTTCTTTACTTCAATAGTTTGTGTAATCATACCGGACATGTCTCCCTCCATAGAAGCAGAAGCAGGGTCCCTACACCACGTCCACGAGAACGCCCACGACCATGGTTTCTCTTAACCATATGTAAACAAAATAACAAAGATACAATAAATTAAATAAGGTCTCAATAATATATATATATATATATATATATATATATATATATATATATATATATATATATATATATATATATATATATATATATATATGATGAAAATTTGGATGACATATGGACGAAACAATACATAAAATATGGACGAAACTACTATTAGTTATTCTCCAAATACGAAAATACTGTAAGCTTTGTTTGAAGAGAATTGATATCTAAGATTAGTCTTCGGAGATATAAACCCAATGCTTGGGGATATAATATTTTTGACTACTTACATTTTCCCTCCTCTGTATTTGAGGATCTCTCAGTTTCTATATTGAACAAAATATCCTTCCATTAGTCCATGGATACAGGTAAAGAATTTGTGTAATTGTCAAAATTGGGGTTGTTGCATGGATCATGATCAATCACCTTGAAACTTATGTTTTAATGCAGCAACTTCAATTTTTTTTTCGAAAAGCATGAGTTAATTACAAAGGTTAAGAATAGTGGCAAGGATTTCAGAGAACCAATTCGGATTATGCCAGAAGGTCCACAATAAAGGCTATTTTCTTACTGAGACAATTGAGATAAAAATGTAGAGACGAAAAAAGTAATCTACATATGGTTTTTTATTGATTTAGAGAAGACTTATGATAGAGTACTACCAAATGTAATATGTTGTTAATATACCTTACATTCAAAAAAAATTATAGAGAAAGAAAACATAGACGAAATTTGTGATTTCGTCTAATTTTCGTCCAACTTTTATCTCACAGCTCAATGCCAGTCTCGGGCAAGACTGACTGTGATTTTTCGGCAACGAAACATAGCCGAAATTTGTTATTTCGTCCAATTTTCGTCCAACTATCGTCACACAGCTCAATGCAAGTCTCGGGCAGAACTGACTGTGATTTTTCGGCGACGAAAACTAGATGAAATTTGTTATTTCGTCCGATTTTCGTCACACAGGCCATAGCCAGTCTCGGCCAGAACTGATTGTGATTTTTCGGTGATGAAAACTAGACGAAATTTGTTATTTCGTCCGATTTTCGTCAAACAGACCATAGCCAGTCTCTGCCAGAACTGACTGTGATTTTTCGGCGATGAAAACTAGACGAAATTTGTTATTTCGTCCGATTTTCGTCACACAGCCCATAGCCAGTCTTGGCCAGAACTGACTGTGATTTTTCGGCGACGAAAACTAGACGAAATTTGTTATTTTGTCTGATTTTCGTCTCACAGCCCAAAGCCAGTCCCGGGCAGAAATGGCTGTGATTTTTTTTGCGACGACTAAACGAAACTTGTTATTTCGTCGGATTTTTTGAATGTAAGGTTTAGAAACACTATATTTCTTTACTTTAAAACACTATACCTTACCAAATTCGAAAAAATATCATATCACAATGTCGGATAATTAGAAAAACTAAATTATATGAAAATATAGGGCTAAGATTTGGGTCTATAGAGCATACCTTGGCAAGGCAAGCTAAATCCGACGAAGCCTCAGCGACGAAGCCTTAACGACGAAGCCTCAGCGACTGTTGAAGTTGACGCCGGTCCGACGAACCCTCGACGACGGTTGATCGTGACGAACTCTCGACGACGGTTGATCGTGACGAAAACAAGGCGACAAGCGGGATTTTGGAAGCCGGTTGAGTTGGAGACGATCGGACGCAGCCTCGACGAAGGTTGTTCGTGACGAAAACAAGGCGAAAGGCTCGATTTCTCTCAAACTGGTAAAAAACCAAGTTACCCAACCACGATAGTTTTTTACAGTGATAAGGGTCAATATGTCTTTTTATCTGTTTTGTGTCACCGTGCGACCTGTTTCCCACATGCTGGTGGTCATTTTCGTTCAGATTTCTTGACGGGGTCCATTCTCAACAATAGTTGAGAGTTGGCGGCCATTTCGATAAAAACCACAAAAAAAAACACCATTCCATCTGCGCTATTCATGAATATCTTATCCCAAGCCTGACAGTACTACTGTGACACACGTCACTGACCCGACTCATCACGTTCACTACTGCATGCACGAAATTATTTTGTCGACTTCAGATTGGACAGCTCCACCACCAGTCGCTCCAAGTCCCTGGCCGAGCTACCGCCCTCCCCCACCGCCTCCAACGCCTTCCTCCGAAGCTCTCCGGCCCTCTCCGCCCGAGACCCGCCCACGGACTCGGCGACGACCCGGGCCAGCTCGTCCGGGTCCGGCACCGCGTCGGCCCCCTCGCACACCCGAACCCCGACATCCGCCTCCTCCACCACCAGCCTCGCGTTCACGTACTGGTCCGCACCCATGGGCCACGTCAGCAGCGCCGTCCCCCCCGCAATCCCCTCCATCACCGAGTTCCACCCGCAGTGCGTCAGGAACGCACCCACCGCCAGGTGCCCCAGCACCGCCACCTGCGGGACCCACCCCTGGACCACCAACCCCCGCCCAGCTGTACGATCCACGAACCCCTCTGGAAACGGCGCCGGCTCCGTCTCCGGCGCCGCGCCGGGTCCCAGGGCACACCAGACGAATCGAGCGCCGCTCCGCTCCAGCCCCGTAGCTACCGCCTCCGTCTGCGGCTGGTTCAGCACCGCCTGAGGCCCGAAGCACACGTACACCACCGAGCCCTCCTCCCGGCAGCCGTCCAGCCACCGCAGCACGTCCGCGGAGCCAGCACCAGACCGACCGCGGTCGAGGGGGGCGATGGGCCCCACCGCCCAGACGTGTGGGTGGCCGAGGTCCTCCCGCATGTGCTCGAGGTAGGCACCTTCAAGGCCGGAGAAGGAGTTGAATACGAAAGCTCGGCTGCGGGCGTTGGCGAGGAGGCCCTCCCTTATGAACTCGTGGACGGGGTCGCCGTCCCGGCGGCTCCAGTACATCGGCGACAGCTGGAACCAGGAGTACGTCGGGGAGTTGGGGATGTTGGGAAAGGAGACGGGGGAGTCGGGGCCATCGGGCTCGACCCCGCCGCCGCCAGGCATTAGCTTCCATAGGGAGTGAGCGACGGAGACGGTGTGGACGGAAAAGGGGCAGAAGACGAGGTGGGGGATGGAGAGGTCGGCGGAGAGGCGGTGGGTCCAGCAGAGGAGGAAGTCGGAGAGGATGGCCGAGGGGGGGTGGGGGGACGAGCGGGCCCAGCGGAGGAGGGGATGGTGGAGGGCGGAGAGGGCGTGGGCCATGGGGAGGAAGTGGGAGGGTGGGAGGTCGTTGGCGCTCTCGACGCCGGAAGGGATGGAAGGGTTTGCCGGGAATGGGAGGACGAGGGATTCGACGGAGGGTGAGGCGGCGAGGAGGGGTTCAAGGAAGTGGAGGTTCTTTGGGGTGACGACGACGGTGACAGCGAGGCCGTGACCGGAGAGGTGGTGGGCCAGGTCCAGCATCGGCAGAATGTTACCCAGTGCCGGGAAGGGGAGGAGGAGGACATGCGACGACGACAACCCTAGGGATTTCGCCATGATACCTCTCTCTCTCTCTCTCTCTCTCTCTCTCTCTCTCTCTAGGTCGCTCTCTATTTAAAGGCAAGCTCCATCGATTCCATGCCTTCAATGTTACTGATAGACTGAGCCATGTATATGTCGGAGCCATGTGAGTTGGCTTGTCAAACGAAGTTCGAGACTCACTCGATCAGGACCCAGTGCATTACATCCGCACGATGGCAGGCACCTAGATAATGCATCACACTCACTGCAATACGTCTCCATCGGACGGCTGTTGTTTCCGTCTGAAATAAAGGATACCAACCCTAAAGCACTGGAACCACTTTCTTTATTTAGGCGGGGAGCATGACCTAGTTAGGGCACAGAAATGATGGGAGCTGATCTACCCCTTCAAGGACCAAGACTAGGCTAAAGTCAGGTTGATATAATTATAAGTATCGACAACATGATTATTTAGCCTTTTATGTTTTTATGGCAAGAGTTAAATAATTTTTTCCTAAGTCTAAACTACTCATGTACGCACTACAGCATAACGTGCATATTCCGGCGGCCATAATTGGCCGGATTAATACTTTAGCGGGGGCTTGGTCGCCGGTTATAATGGCCGCATATAGCCCCGTCGTAAAAAATCAAGCCGCCGGAAATGTGGCCTTTAAACGGGGGACAGACCGTCGGATTTGCTACAGGTTTTACGGTGGCAGGCCGCCGGATTTGATACAGATTTAACGGGGACAGGCCGCCGGATTTGCTTCAGGTTTTACGGGGGCAGACCGTCAGATTTGATACAGATTTAACGGGGACAAGCCGCCGGATTTGCTACAGGTTTTACGGGGGCAGGCCGCCGGATTTGATACAGATTCAACGGGCCAGGCCGCCGGATTTGTATTCCGGATTTGTAATTTAGGCCGCCGGATTTGCTACAGGCCGCCGGATTAGGTACAGCAGAACATGCCTTTTCCGGATTTGTTTCAGGCCGCCGTTAACCACTACTTGAACCAGAATTGGTACAGGTTTAACGGGGTCTTCAGGCTTTTGCGATGTGTTGTACCACATCAGACCCAAGTAAAATTTTATTCCACCACTGAGGTTTGTGAGACTGAGCCAGAGATGAAAACCAGTGTGATTTTTTGATTTCTGTTAATTAAACAGAGAATTAATGAAATAAAACCCAACAATCAACATGTAATTATCCAGAGAATTAATGAATCTTTATCTGACCAACAACAAGAACAAGCAAGACTAATGAATCTTTATCTGACCAACAACAAGAACAAGCAGGACTAATGAATCGTTATCCGACCAACAACGTACAAAAACATTGGACATAAATATCGGACACCGAAACTAAGAACTTAGATGAGATCTGCAACATTGGACGGTAGCTCCTCGATTACCACGTTGTACAACTTATCAGAAACATTGGACGACAGCTCTTCATGAGTAAGCTTCTTCTGCATCTCCTCTACCTGTAGTAACATAAAGAAGTCAAAGATATGGTTACAAATTTTTTTTTTGGATAAGATATGTTATATATAATAACTAAACTTAAAAGGCTCAAGACTAGAAAAGAATTCAAAAAGAATGGGATCGCCAAAATTGTATCATAAGAAGCAAACTACACATTGCATTTATGAAGTCACTTAGCACATCAAAATTTTGTTTACCATCAGATTTACCATCAGATATATCAGCTCAACGATGATACATAATACCGTGGAAGAGTTCAGAATAACATTGATGAAAGTTGTTAGAAGAGAGATAAACATTCACTAACAACAAAAATGACTGACGAAGACCCCAACCAAGTAATGCCCTTTCTCCACATTTAAATCAAGTAACCATTGGTTCCTTCTTCTATGGCTTTATTGATGATGTAGGAACTGTATAACAAGTCGAGAAATAGAAAAGATGATCAGCATTGAACATGTGGAGGTATTTGAGCTATTGCTTTCCTCTGTAGCTTTTCCTTACTCAAAGGAAATTGATATGCCTCATAGATGCTGCTTCAGGTGTCCAAATCAAAGAACATATTTGTGTACTCATGTCACCATGTTGAACTTATAGAATCAGACCGGTTTCAGTATAGTCCACCTGGAGAAAAGTATTGAGCAACATCACCATCTCAACCTAGCAGTACACTATGCGGCTCATGTAGTCATTTCCACAAGATGTGTGCAATCCTTTTCAACTCGGCTGTTGCCAATCACACTGTCCGCTCTTCACTTAATTGATGCTCTTATGATCCAATGAAGAAATATCTCAAGCTTCATCCTCTTATGGCCTAATATCAGTTAACTGAAAATATACTAACTAGTTCAAAATAACACTTCTCCAATAGATGTGTAAGAATTAGGTTTCTTCCCAGCAATTGAGGAAAGGGTGAATGAAGTCTGGATGTGCTTTTATAGATTTGGGCAATCAATGTATGCTGAAGAGGGAAATAGATGATTAGATCATCTTATCCATAAATCTTGACCTCATGCTGCAGAAATGTTGAACCAACATATTGTATCTTTGATCTTTTTTAGAATGACAAAATACTAATGGCCTCTGGCTCCTTTATGTTTTAAGCTGAACCTTAAGAAGCTTATGGCAATGCCTACTGCATAGGAAGTGCTCAAACTTGTGGTGTTCTGTTTGGGAAGGTTTACGTGAAGTTCAGTGCCCTGTTTCGCTTGTCAAGAACATCATTTCCGTACGAGGATACGCTTGGCCTTCTCTCACAAGTGGTCTTCAGCTTTGGAGCTAAACGTGTCATGTGGGGCAGGTATTATCCAAAGCTTGGAAGACCTATAATTTATTTTCATTGTTTAAAAACCCGAAGCTCGGACTCGACTCAAAAGTCGAATTAGTCTTGTAAACTCGGTCCGACTTGCCTAGTTTATCCATACTCGGTCCAACTCGGCCAATTATCTCCACTCGAAATCCGTCTAAGTCAAGTCGACTCAGTCTCACTCGGCTGTGTTTTTCCGAGTTTTTAAATACTTTTTATTATTTGTTCTTGAAAGGTGCCTTTTATGTTTCTGATTAACTTGGAGGCTAATTCAAATTCTTCTAAAGGACTTTTCTTGAATTCCCTATGTTTCCACTCAAACAAAGGTGAAATCTGTACGGGTATGCCCTGATGGAAAAATGAACACTTTGACATCTTGTTGAATTAATAAACACAAATGTTTACATGTAGAACTTAAATCCATCACCAAGAATACAACGCAAAAAAATAATTATTTAAATAAATATCACCATGAAAGTCGTTACAAAGGATATGTTATAATATTAGTTTAACCTCGTACCTTGAACTAGCAGAATGCACGGGTTATAATGTCAGGATGCCTCTTGTCATGATTAACCTAACTGCAACGATCGAGTCCACAGCGTTCTCTGCACATTCCATAGATCACTTCAATAATATAAATATCAATTTGAAAAATAAACTAGGGTTTAAAAACTTACCCTCTACAGAAGGAAGAAGGAAGATAACCGGAAACAAATTCCCTTTGCGATCACGTCTCGATTGATAGAAGAAGAAGGGCCAAAAAAAACAGGGGACCTCTTTGAGCCCGGCCGATTCCATGCATATACGATTGATAGAGGAAGTAGGGCCAAAAAAAACAGGGGAGAGGTACCTCGATGGAGAATGAACTCGATCAACAGTCGCGGCAAAAAAAAAAATAAAACTGAATCAAAATTTTAATTCAGCGCGGCAAAAAAAGTAACTGCATGTGAATCGATCACATTTACGGCACGATCGGGGAGGAATTCGGGGGCTATAAGCGGCGGCCAAACCGCCGATTAGAATCTCACCTTCGATATCCGTAGCTGCGTAGCCCAGTTGCCCTCCGATTTCAACGGAAAGGCCACTGGATTTTGCGATGAAGCTTACCTGGCGACCGGATTTGGCGATGGAGCTGATCTGGCCACTCGATTTTGCGACGGAGCCGAGCTGGCCACCGTTTACAACGAACTCTGGCCTTAATTAGCGACGGAGCCGAGCTTGCCGCCGGAATAGGACTTCTAGTTGCGGTAGTGCCTATCTCGCCGCCGATTTAGAGGATGAATTTGGGGCTTTCGCAGTCGGCCGCCGATACCAACGATTAAACGTGGCAGAGATGAGAGGGCCGCCGATTTCGCCACCGCATATACCGATTGCTATTGTAGTGACGTGACACTACCCTTGGCTTTAGGCAATCCTTTAAAAGTACTATAAGTATGTCGGTACAAAAACAAGCCTACCACGGAGAATAAATAGATTGAAACCAAAAAACGAGATATTACGAGATTTACAATATAACATGTCATAGAGAAACAAGATTACAAAATGAACATGGAATTTTACGTGGGAAACTCTCTCTAATTCAAGAGAGAAACCACTGACAGGTAGTTGACGGTTTATTATTTAGTCAGGAGTAATAAGAACTTGGACCCCTCATATATCCACACTTTACATGCTCTCTCTCTCTCTCACACACACACACACACATACACAAACAAAAGAGTAGCAAAAGATTCCAGAAATAAGAAATATCCTTTCAACTAAAGACATTGTCTCCTATTTATAGTTTTTCCTGATCAAAACAAATATAAGATCCGATAATTTTGGGATTTAATCAAAGGTTATCATCACGATACAAATGTTGCCAGACGGTCATCCTTTGTCATTTTCTTCATGCCATCGTCTTCTTCAGCAGTTTAATCAGGGGACCATCCCCGAAGAAGAAGGTACAAGTGTTACTCCGTTGACTTGCCCATTGCTTAAGTCATCATCAAATTATAATAGTCTTCGTCCCACTTGCTTGCCAAGCTATCAAAGCTTAAGGGCTATGAAAAGTAAGAGAAGCTTGCGGAGGAACCTCTGTTGATTCTACCACATCAGCATCCCAATAAATGCTTGTCTTCTACATCTGATTGGATATAGAAAATTAACTTGCAGGAGATAAGTAACATTTCACGTCCGCATCAGCAAATGTTTTATCTTACCTACTTCCCATGCCACTTGTCCTCAAACTATTAGAGAGTTAGAAGCTAAGGAAACATAGGGATGTTGGCGAGAGATAGATTAGCTTCTGCAGCATAGTCATTAACACAAGAGAATCTGTGTTCTTCTTCTTCTTTGAGTATTTATCAGGCTTCGCCAGGTTTTCTATTGATATGAGTTTACCCCCTTGATTACAAAATCATAAGAAAACTAGATCAGAACCATATTTTTGTACTACTTTAATCAATTATCACAGATTTTTGGCTAACTTCTTCGTATACTTGTCTTTCTAACTTTCACCAATGAGTTATTGATCATATAATAAATTAAGGGTAATTTTCTGCTCGTTTATCAGCATACCATTTTCTTTCGCACTCCATAAAGAGTTATTGGTAGTTTTATCCAAGTGAAGTCATCAACAATAACAGTTATCCATTGATTTGTCGTTGGTAGGTTCAAACCTACACGGTGGATACCTTGCAAATACCTCACAACTTTATCACCTTACCACATTTAAGCTTTCTCCCATAATGATGCCACATATCCGTATGTTTTTATGCACGTATAGTAGCCTCCTCTTGGATCGAGGAGGTATATTATAGCCATCTAAGAATAAATTCAAAATCGGTGTGATATATGTTGGCAGTTTAAATAACTAATTAAAGCGTTTGAAGTTCCAAAAGTTATCAGTCTCACTACAAGAAAGAGGTTTATTGTCGACGGTAATATTATTTGTTATCGGTAAAAAGACGATTAGTGCTGACGGATATTTATGGAGCCGTCGGTATAACATATTTAATTTTTTACTAATTTTTTAAATATTTTATGCCGACGACTTATTAATACCCGGCAACATAAATAATATACCGACAAAAGTATTATTTACCATCGGTAAAATATTATATTACCGACGGGTTATATATGTTCCGTCGGTAATATATTTTTTTAATTGACAATTGTATTTATATCTTTATCGACGGTTAATATTGTTCTCGTCGCTATTAAACTTTGATTTAAACTAACTCATTGTTTTCAATCCGTCGCTACAACTATATTAAACCGACGGAAAAAAAAAATGTACATCGGTATAAACTCCAGCTATTAATAACCTGAGCTCGACCCCCCGACATGTATTCATTGTGATCCGAATCATTCGATCCCCTCCGGCCTCCCCTCCCCTCCCGCGCGCCTCCAGCTTCGATCCGTCGACGCTGTCTCACTCCTCCTCCTCCACCTCCTCCTCCCTCTCTAGTAACCCTATTTTTTTTTAATTCCAAATTGTACCCTAAAGTTTGAAATGTTAGCACAATACCCCTTTTGTCAACTACTTAATTTCCTCATTTGATCATTTTTATCTTATTAAAACTGAATTGCAGGGGGCAACATGTAGCTTGTAACATTAGCAAATTAATTAAGTCTAGGTCCTTAACTATTTTGCAATATTAGAGCATCTCCAGTCCTCGGATCTAACTTACTCCATGGATATCTCTTTTTCTCCCTTAAATCTTTTTTCATTGCTTTTAGTTTTTGAAATATCCGGTGGATGAATATATATATATATATATATATATATATATATATATTTGGGGTGGATATGACGTTAGAATGGAACCATGGCTTCTTTCATTTTGATCTTGAGTTTATTTCAACTAATCCAATTCTTCATTAGAATTCACCAATGCATCATGGAAAAACTTCCCAGCTTCAGGTGAAGATTTTGCTTTGAGGATGCACTTTTGTAGGATTTGAGACCATTCATCTGTAGTTGTATATGATATTGGATTATGACTTCCTCGAAGTTCGACACTAGCAATATCAAATACAGGATTAGTCAGTGCATTTATAGTCCATCTGTTCAATATATACTGATCCGACAAAGATGTGACAAATTGCAATCTCAGGACGAGTAACATGTGTCAGCAAGAAAACCCTTCAATCTCAAATATTTTACAACTGCATCTTGCTTCATTATTATTTTTTGTATATTTCATATATTTTATTTTTAATTCATATTCTTTCTTTACGGTATAGGTAATAGAGCAACCATCAATATTTGTTGGACTTGCACCATACTACGTGGTTTCAACAAGTTCATCTTGAAATAGGTTAAATATGCCCCGTGTATAAACACTTGATATTTGAATATTTTCTATTGAAAATTGTGTCTTCATCTGTGGCTTACTATTAACAAAACCATGGTTGGCTTGTAACTCACGATGTCTTATTCTTTTAGTTGCCATTTCAAAATTGGTATATAATTCAACTAATGTATTCTTTTTCCTTACAATGTGGGAAAAAATGAGTTCATACTCTCACTACATTGAGTTGTCCTGCATCTCGTTGTAAAAATATCCATAGAGTATGCTAGTATCAATTTATAATGGATTTTGTATAAAGATGTCAACCACTTTTTACCTTACAATGCACTATTTTCAATCATATCTTTCTATTTTGTTTCAAACTCATTTGGGGCCTCTGAGTTCCAGATACAATGTTTAAAAGGATTGATAAAATTATTATCATACGTCGTTGCACCCAATTTCTCAAAAATCTTACTCTTGATATGCCACATGCAGAATCGATGATGTGCTCATGCGAGTACTATCCGAATGCAGCTGCCATTGCCGGATCCTGATCAGTGATTATGACTTCAGGCTTTTTATTACTCACTGCTTCTAAAAACTTCTGAAACAACCAAACAAATTATTTTATTGTTTCATGTTTTAAAAATCCAATACCAAAAACTATTGACTGACCATGGTGATTGATTCCAGTAAAAGGTGCAAATATCATCGAGTACTGATTCATTTCATTTGTTACATCGAATATGATAATATTTTTAAAATAGTGGTATGCTTTTCTTACCCTACCATTAGTCCAAAAGCAGTGTATTAATCTGTCTTCATCATCAGTTTCAAAAGTAAAAAAAAAAACTAGGATTGCTTCATTGTTCAGTTTTAAAATGCTCCAATAAATTATACGCATCATATTCTTTTTCAGCATGTTTTTCCTTCTGATCCAAATATCTGATATCTTTTAGTAGTACAACCAATGTTACATACCTAGCGGATTGAATCCCTCAAAGTGAGATATTTTTTGAAATACCTATATTTACTACTCTTGCTTGTTTAAACAATGTCTTCTTTGTAGGGGTTATCTGATGGTGCGATGGAAACAAGTGAATTTTACTTGGTGTTGCAAGAGGGTGGTTGTGCTCTTCTGTAAACTTCGTGACTGTCCATTTTCCCTCCAATTTTTTTGTAAATCGTGTAGATGACTTACAACCTTCCTTTATAACATGTTTTCTTCGTCTAACTGCAACATCCAATAGCCTAGGTCTAATATTCGGAGTTCCTTCCTTAGCACATACAAAAACCTTATATTGTAACTCTTTTGTTTTGGAATATCCCGTAGACGAGCTACTTATGCCAAATCCTCCCTCTCTTGCATATTTCATGTAAAATAATTTTTCTTCTTCTCTCGTATCATCTCCACTTTTGGTTTCAATACTTTGTTAGTCTGAGGTATATAAATTTCAGCATGCTTCATTACACCCATTTGAGAAATAAACTACATAAATAAACGACGAACAGAGTTTGTCTTTTAATAAACGACAGTCAATTTATATTTTTTAGAGGTAAAAAACGACAGGCATTGAAAAACGTCATACTGAAAAACGACGGTCATTACCCATTCGTTTTCAACAGTATTGGTGTAGTGTTCCATGTCATTCAGGGAAGCTTCACCTTGCTCCATGAAAATCTAATAATTTGAGCTAAGCATTAAATTGATTAAATCAAATTGATATTATCAATGCATGCTTTTTATATGAACATTGAAAGGGTGATAGGTCCTATACACACTCTAGAATGCTAAGATCCCTTAATAGCCACTAGTTCTTGACTTATTCTATTCCAAGAAAAATTCAGCAGCACCACATTGTCTAATTATGTACTCGGAGAACATGTAGGGAGTGCTGACGAAATTTCTTGAAATAGAACAATCCCAAGGACATAGCAACTATTAAAAGATCTCGGCATTCTAGCACCGGCTAGTGGGGATTATTTACATATAGAACATATACTTTGGCCGATATCCATGACTATATCGAGTAAACTATAAAGGTTCTATATATAAACAACCCTCGGGTAATTCGACTGTCGTTGCCATCTTGCAAAACGTAACAATACTCAAGCCAATTGACTGTAGAGTTACACCTTTACTGATTGCTCACGACCCCATCGAACGAAGTTCTAACTTATGATCGATCCTAGTGTGCACATTCAATTGGTATTGTGTACTATATTTTTAATCAAATATATAATGCAATATATGCATGCATGTATATGAATGTCAATTAATTGAAACTTAATTTGCAGGTTATTAAGAGATTGATGGCTCGGACGCGCTATCTCGCTCGCTCGCTGATTCTCGCACTCGCACTCTCGCTCACAGCCTCACTCTCAAGCTCTCGCTCTAACTATCTCAGTCGCTCGTTTGCTATAGCTCTCACTATCTATCCCTCGCTTGCCAAAACCTATAACCCTAACCCTAACCTTGTAATCAAGCCCTAAGACTAACCCAACACAGGCCCTAACACTAAACACTAGCCCTAAACTCTAACCCCGACCTGCACTAATTACCAAATACATAATTAACCCTAACCCTAACCCTAACACTAAACACTAACCCTAACCATATCCCTTAACACTAAACACTAACCCTAAACTCTAAATCAGGTCCTAACACTAACCCTAAACCCTAACCGTGGAAAAACCTAACCCTAACCGGGGTATAACCCCAACCATATCCCTTACCCTAACCTAAACACTAACCCTAACATCAAAATGAAGCACTAAAACTAACATTGAATGCAGAGATGGTGGTTGCCGGAATGTGTTGATGTTGAAGTTTTTTATTTTTTATTTTTACTGTCAGCCGACATGAAGCTAGGGTAGGTCGAGAAGAGGGGAGGGATGGAGGGAGGAATAGATGATGGAGGAGGGCACATAGATTATCCTTGATCCCAATTAAACACATGAAGATTGAAAAAAAAAAAGCCCAACATAACAGTGAGTGACCCTTACCTAGAGTTTGGAATGATTGGGATCGGGGATCTGTGAGAAAGAAGGGAGGAAGCGGGACTCCTTCAACTCTGGATCGACGGTCTGTTGGGTAAAAAAACAATGAAAAACCAAGTTAGGGTTAGGTGGGAAGAAGGTAATAAAAAAAAACAAAAAGAACAAAACAAAATCCAACTCGAGATGGTCGGAGGGCAGACAATTGTTGTTCCTGTGATCGCAGGAAGAGAGGGGGAGCAGCCAGATCGACGAAGGGGGGAGCAGCCGATCAATGAAGGGGAGCAACTGGATCGAAGGGGGGGAACATGATCGAAGAGAGCGTAAGTTCAGAGAAGCCAGCTGTATACCTGTCAATCTGACATTAATATAATGTCAGATTACAACTTTCCTCGATGAACTCATTCACAGTGCTGTGGACCCTAGGCCGTTCGACCAAACCTCATCGGACGGTCTCTATCAATAGCTCATTTTTAACCTCCACCGCACACCGCACGATATCATACCCCTCTCTCTCTCTCTATATATATATATATCTATATAATATTTCACTACGAATGGATAAAGAGAGCCGTTCGATACAAACATAAGAGGCGGTTAGAAAATCTTATGGTCAAGATCTTTCTGCATTGGGTAGTAACCAACCGTCCTGATCATAGCCGTCCATACCACAACCAGTGCATATACCATGTCGATCAGGTAGGCAAAGAGACGCTGTGATCATAACACGTCAATCAGGCTGTTCATTCAGGACAAACGTTTTGGGCTAACAGTTATCCGTCGCCCGAATTCCCCACCTCTTTCTCTCTCTCTCTCTCTCTCTTTCTCCAGCCCACGATCTCATCTCCACGATCACACCCACACCGCTCTCTCTCTCTCTCTCTCTCTCTCTCTCTCTCTCTCTCTCTCTCTCTCTCCAGGCCACGATCCCAATCTCCCGATCTCTAGATCCCTCCCTCTCTCTATCTCTACTACAATCGGCCCGATCTCCTCTCACCTCCTCTCCCTCTCCGATCTCATGTGTTGCTCGACCCCGGGATCCCTCTTCTCTCCTCTCCCTCCTCTTGATCTCTCAGCAACAGCGGAGGTCGTCACTTCCTCCTCGTGCTGCTGCTCACCCTCTCCTTCTCCTCTGCAGCCAGCGACCATCCACTGATCGCCCAACCCTAGAGCTCCTCCGCCTGTTGTCACCCGACCACCGCAGGTCCTACAACTGCTCCCGGTCACCGCCCCAGCCGCTGCTCTGGATTCCTCTCCGGTGAGTCCCCCCCCCTCTCTCTCTCTCATCCCTGCCTGGCTGCACCCGGTGATCCGGATCGAGCCGGGTTTTTTTTTTTTTTGCTGAACCAGCCAGGCGGTCATGGAGCAAGGGCTCAAAGAGGTCCAGGATGAGCGCGATCCACCGTGAGGGGGCGACGGGGGCTGGAGGCCGGGAAGGGGGACCGTAGACCTCGAGTGCGATACATCGTCGGGGAGACTGACACCGAAGGGGTTGCGATTCACTGGTAATGTGGCCTGCCGAAGGTCCCGTCGGAGAGGATGAAGGTGAGTCGGGGAGTTGGCTGCGTATCAGAGAGATTGAGAGAGAACGGAAGCCGGAGGGGAAGGGATCAGGAGACCTGATCGGGAGATCTGGTCGGTGATGAGTGCGATCACCGGTGTCGTAGATGGGGCTGGAGGTCGGGGATGAGCGCGAGCATCGGATCCATTGTGAGGGGGGGACGGGGCTGGGTTTTGCTGTTTTGAGTCAATTTGATTGTTTAACTGATCTTTGTATTATTTATAATTTGTTTTCCGGATACAGCTGCGGTTGCTTGGGAGGCAGGGAAGCCGCTGTTGATCGAGGAGGTCGAGGTGGCTGCTCCGCAGGCGATGGAGGTCCGGCTGAAGATCCTTTATAACTCCCTCTGCC
The DNA here is from genome assembly GCA_947650365.1 of Chamaelirium japonicum. Classification (NCBI taxonomy): domain Eukaryota; kingdom Viridiplantae; phylum Streptophyta; class Magnoliopsida; order Liliales; family Melanthiaceae; genus Chamaelirium; species Chamaelirium japonicum. The sequence continues at coordinate 682,066 of CANTAL010000114.1, forward strand.
ACACTGATGTCTACTTCTCTGATTAATCAGTGCTTTTGTTCACTATAGCTTGAATTCCTTCTCGGTTGCAGAAATTCACCATGTTCAGATGACTTAAAAGATCTCGATTTGGGTATCTTGGTCCAATTCACTCACACCTTGAAGATCGGCATGTTCAAATGCTTACACAAGTAGACGAGCTCTTCGTCGAAGCGCCATCTGCACCCGAGTTCACATACATCAGGTGAAATGTGATCCTTTTTTTTAAGTCATCTGAATAACTACAGCCTTTGTGCAAATGGTGAAGATCTAATCTAAAGGAGGCGATCAGTGATCTAAAATGGGGAAAATCTAATCTAAAGGAAGATCTAATGCAGGTATCAAGTTCTCTCTCTCTCTCTCATCACAATTTTGTGATATTCAAAAGTTCAATGGATCACTGATCTTTCAGTGATCACTGTCTTCAAATCGTTTCAAAGATCAGTGATCCATTGAGGTACACTCCAACCAACATGTTTCTATTACTGATAGTTTTTCATTTTTTTCTTGGGTTTTGATTGTTCCTGTGTTTGCTTTTCCAAGTTTATTCTTTGTTTTGATTGTTCATCAGAATTCTTTCATCTTGGGGTTTTTGTTTTTTTATGGCAGGGGACTGTTTTTTTTTTTTTTGTTATTCAGATCTTTAAAGTATTGGGAAGATCTTTAAAGTATTGGGACAATGGGATGACAAGTTCCATGCTGGAAGGGTGCATTCCGTTCTTATCCGAAAATTGCAACAATGGTAGATATTTTTCTTTTCTCTTGCCTTCAAAATTTCAACATGCATCGATGCAGTAGGGAAGGAACTGGAGCGTGCTGGATGCAACCAAGGATTTCAAGATCGAGATGGTTTGTCATTGCTCCTTCAAATCCCTAAATTGAGGAGTTTTCTTCTTCTTTTGTTTATTTTTTAAGAGAGAAAATTCTTTCTTCTTGATTGTTATGGCAGTGAAACCCTTCTTCTTCTTGATTGTTTCTCTTGGGTCTCTCTCTCTCTCTCTCTCTCTCTCTCTCTCTCTCTCTCTCTTTCTCTCTCTCTCTCTCTCTCTCTCTCTCTCTGCAATTAGGTTCAGTGTTTGAAGATTTTTACCCTTTTGATTTTTTTCTTGGTTCAGTGTTCAATGTAGTTGTGGTGAGGCTGGTAAACTCCCGAAATTCAACTTAGGCCTTCATTACTTCAAGCTTGATACATATTAAATTAGTATTTTTGCGGATATAAAATAGGAGCTTTGATGGTGCTGAATCTGCTGATATTCTGGAATGATGCAGTGTTCAATATGGGATAAATAGAATGATTTAGCAAACTTCGTGTGGAAATGTTCAGGTTATTAGCAACATATTTTTACCTATATTGAAGTATTCATGCTTCTCCAAACATCAGAACTTATGTTATCTCCATGTAATGGGTACTCTCAAACTGTTATTTATTAGCTTAATGAATTTAAATTATCTCCATTTCCCCCAAAACCTTAAGAATGACCTTTAAGCACGCTCCTTAAATCTGACTTGCAGGACTATGAATAGGATAAGAGGATCTTGATATTAATGATTGTGCTTAATATCAGCATTGTATTGACTTTGAATTGGTTTTGTATGAAGTGGTGCTTATCTTTGTAATATGCCATAGGGAATGTACAATTTATAATGGTAATATTTTCATCTGTTAGTGCCTTCAATATGTCAAGACACCATGCTTTTATTTGTTTTCCTAGAAGACTTTTTTTTTTTTGCTAATAGTGCCTTCAATTTGTCAAGACACCATGCACTTTGAATTGGTTTTGTATGAAGTGGTGCTTATCTTTTTTTTTTTTCAGTTTTAGCAGCTTCTCTTCTTTTTGGTTAATTTCTGATTTTTTTTTCAGTTGTTTTCTGTTGGGAAATGCTATCAGTTTCAGCATTCTATCTCTCTCTCTCAACCCCCCAAGGTTCTTCTTTGTTTTTCTTTTTTCAGTTTTAGCAGCTTCTCTTCTTTTTTGTTAATTTCTGATTTTTTTTTTCAGTTGTCTGTTTCTCTCTCTTGAAACCCCAAGGTTCTGTTTCTCTTTTTTTTATCCATGGTTTTCTCTTTTTTGTTTTCAGTTTAAGCAATTTTTTTTTCCAATTCTCTCTCTCTTTCTCTCTCTCTCTCTCTCTCTCTCTCTCAATTTCAGTGAGCAGTTTCCTTGATTTCAGTGAGCAATTTCAGTGAGCAGTTTCCTTGATTGTTATATTACTCCTTCGAAATTTTATGTGGCAACTTTATAAAATGCCTAAGATTTGAATTGTATTGTTGTTGCGAGTGACGTAGACATTAAAGGTTTGCATCGTCTTGCAGGCCGAGAATGTAACACTCGCTGGGACAAAGGAACCCTAATGAAGTAAGTGGTCGACAACATCGCCTGACCTACCTGCCAACGGGCAACATGGAAGATTCTGTAGCGTGTTTTGATCGAGCCAATCAACGAGCTGACATGCGGATGATTCTATGTTATCTCTACTAGGCCAATCGAGGGGCGACATGTGGCAGGCAACGCTCCAATCTCCTCATGGCACCCACAACAAGTACCCTTCTCTTCACTCTGATGGGTCCACGTATGGGGATCTAGGCTCACACAAGGGGACATGTTGAAGAATGTTTTCTCTACACCTTACAATCCAAACAGGTTTGAAGTGTAAAGTGAAAAACAATTTAGTTAACAGCTTGGAAACAAACAGGTGTAGAGAAAACCAGTTTACCTTAGCTTACTCCACTTTAATCGACTAATGGGTTTACTCCACTTCTATTTTGCAACGCTTGAATACAAACCTGCCGTAAGGAGCAATCTTTGATTGAGCAGTAGCAACGACATGCAAAGATGAGAGGTGATGAATAAGACTATTGCAAAACCTCCCCTCAGAACTCACATTATGAACCTTCGTAAATGTCAAGACAGCTTTACATCATACATGTACCGACACAACTCTAATGGCTAATATATTTTTGTTATGCAGCTTTTAGTTGGGTTGGCAATTCCATATACTTCATTACTGCTTCCTATGCAACTATTCATAAGGGCCTACATCCTTTGCTCCCAACCTTACAATAGTTTTTAATTCTATCATGTTCTATTTTTGCAAGAAATCTTGAAATTACATTGTTACATTTTTAATTTCCTGTGTTTTAAGTTGAAGGCGTGTAAGCCAGGGTTCATATGTGAGATAGTAGTCTTTTTATCTGGCATTGTTGTCTTGATACCTTTTGGTACTTCATTGCTCATTGGCCATCAAGATTCATGACAAAAAGGGTTTTTGATTTTATCATTTGATCGTCATTTTGATTCATATAAAACTTTCAGCTTGAAATGTTTGAGAACAATTTTGTTGCCTGTCCCAGAAGCTTGAACTACTCCCAATTTTTACTATTGTTTTTTTCGCTCCAAAAATATTATTATCACCCTCGAAATATTGTTCTCTCACTTAAAAATATTATCATTTTTAAATTATTATTGCCACCTTTAAAATATTGCCTCTTCCCTCAAGATTTTATCACGCCCTCAAAATATTTTTGTCGCCCTCAAAATCTTTTGCGTGCCGACAGGCACGGGCTTTACTAGTATATAATATTTCACTACGAATGGATAAAGAGAACCGTTCGATACAAACATAAGAGGCGGTTAGAGAATTTGATGGCCAAGATCTCTATGCATTGGGTAGTATTTATATATTATGCATGATGGTGTGTCATCGTCCGTTGCTGATCAAGTGGTTGGCAACTAATAGTGGGCTGAACTGAAAATATCAATCACAGCCATCCTCATCAATAATGGGTTGAACAACGTCCTGATCATAACCGTCCGTGCCACAACCATGATTTTATACCACATCAGAAAGGCAAAGAGACGCTGTGATTATATGCCACGACAGTCAGGCAGTTCATTCGGGATGGACACTTCGGGCTGCCTCCTCTCTCTCTCTCTCTCTCTCTCCAGGCCACAATCTCTATATTTTGAGAAATCCCAATCGGTTCCAGGCCACGATCTCTATATTTTGAGAAATCCCAATCGGTTCCAGGCCACGATCTCTATATTTTGAGAAATCCTAATCGGTTTCAGGCCACGATCTCATCTCCATCTCCATCTCCAGGCCACGATCCCAATCTCTAGATCCCTCTCTCTCTCTCCCTCTCTCTCTCTCTCTCTCTACTGCAATTGGGCCGATCTCCTCGCACACGATCTCCATGATCCCTCTCTCTCTCTCTATCTCTTTCTTCCCCTGGCATCTCATCCACCCCCCTGATTCTCTGCTCTCAGAACTATAGGCCGCTGCCCTAATCTCTCTATCGCACACGATCGCTGTACCGGTGCTCAAAGAGTCGCTCACGATTGCCCCTCTATCTGGCCGGAGGTGTGACAGCGGACCTCGAGGTCCTCGCAATGGTCCGATCGGTGTCCGGAACACGCAACGATTGGGAGGGGGGATCTAGGTTTTCATCCCCTAAGTCCCTTTTCCCCCCAAAAGTAGCAACAGCAGCACCAGTCCGCAGGAAGACGTTTCAGAGTGGCACACAGTCTCGGGTCTCTCTCTCTCTCTCACGGTTCTTCTAATCTATGGCTGCCGGTCCTTTGAGATCTGTTTTTTTTTTTTTTTTTCTGTGAGGCTGCGATCCACCGCGTGGAGCTCCCGCACGCCATCTTCTCCACTCACCGCTAAGACCTTAGGCAGGAAGGAACATGGCTGGGGGGCTGAGGGAAAAACCTAACGCGTTTCTCTCTCTCTCAATCGTGGTCGAGGAGGAAGGCTGCGACTCTCTCTCTCCCCCCTCTCTTCCTCCGCCTTTCTCTTCCTATCTTCCCGATCTCTCTCTGTGTCTATCCCTCTCGCAGAGCTTCTTTTTTTTTTTTTTTTGCGGGATAAGAAGAGAACCAGCGGTGGTGGATAGGGGGAGAAGAAGCAACCCGGTCAGCGTGGTGCACTCAACCCCACTACCATACCGTCAGCAGTAACCTACGCCTCTCTCTCTCTCTCTCTCTCCATCCCCAGATCTATCTATGATTCTTTCAGTTCTGATATTCATGGTTATTTTTTCTGTTTTTTGTTGGATTTTTGCAGAGGGGGATGGGTCCATGGAGATGCAGGAGACGGGAAGGCTTCAAGATGAGATTCATAAGGTCAGAACCCCTTAGATCCATCTCTGATTCTTTCGAGGGTCTGGTTTTTGTTGAATTTTTGTAGAGGAGTATGGAGGAATTTAGATGTAGGAGATGGGTATGCTATGTTTTTATTTATTTAGTTTTTTATTGGATTGTTGCAGAGGAGGATGGATGAATGTAGATGCAGGAGAAGGGAAGGTTTTGAGATGAGATTCCCAAGGTCCGAACCCCTCAGATCTATCCCCGATTCTCTCGAGGTTCTGATTTTTGTTGGATTTTTGTAGAGGAGGATGAGGGAATGAAGATGAAAGTTAAGAATTCTTCAGCTTCTAACTTTTTAACTTTTTTTTTTTCAATATCTGGATTGCAGCATCATGAAGAGATTACATGAATTCTGTGAAGTAGGGCTGGCGTGGGAGAGGCAATTCATCATCAGGCATCCACATTCCGTCGAGGTCGAGTCTGGATCTTCTTCGTTGATCCCCCTTTCTACTGATGTCTGTCGCCACTTCCGAATCTTCTCCGCTGTCACCAGACACTTGGTGTCATTCAAAATATCTAATTTTTTCCCCTTGAAATTTATTTGGCTCTCTCTCTCTCTCATGGGGTTTTTGATTCTTTGTTTCTTTTTTTTTTCTTTTTTGGTTGACTTGCTCGGTTTCTGATTTTTGACCCCACTCTTCACCCATACGACCTTGCAATTGGATGAGTTATAAAGGAAGAAAGTGATGGTGGTTGAGGAACCCGCTTTAGCACTTGGTACTCCACTCTCTTTCTCTATGTGTGTACGTGTGTTCTTTACAGTGCAATGTACTGAAAAAGTGATGCTTGAAGGATCCTTGGTGTAGTATACTGAAGAGAGATGTTTGAAAGATTCCATTGTTAAGTCCTACGGCCGGATTACTATGATGATTTGAGTGCAGTGTTTCTGATGATTTGTACCTCATTAATACTTCAGCAACTTTTTAAAAAAAAATCATAAAAAATAATGTAATAGGTAAAAAGGGTACAAAAGTTTTGATTTTGTACAAAAAGGCTCTACCCGCCTATTGAATAGGCGGGTAGTTATTTTTTTTATTGTTTTATTTAAACCGCCTGTTGAATAGGTGGGTTGGTTTTCTTTATTTTTTAAACACTAATTTTTGCTCTACCAGTCTATTGACAAGCGGGTAGAATTTTTTTTTGTTTTTTTATTTAATACGCCCGTTGAATAGGCGGATTGACTTTGTTATTTTATTTTTTAATTTTTGATCGTCTGTTGAATAAGCATGTTAGTTTTTTATTATTTAATTTTTTCGATCGTTGTTTAACGCATAATTTCTAATAGACTGTTAGTACTTTATCCAACAGCTATTTGCAGGATACATATCCCAACAAACGGCTAGCAATGATTATTTACAATACGCACAGACGGATAAAGTAAAAAAAATTTTAAAAAACAACTCGCCAATTCAACAGGCGGTGAACAGCATTTCTTTTAAAAAAAGTCAACCCGCCTATTCAACGGGTGGTTTAAATAAAAGAACAAAAAATAAAATTACCCGCCTCTCCAATAGGCGTGTAAAGAAAAAATTACTCTTTAAAAAGAAAAGAAAACCAACCCGCCTATTCAACAGGCAGTTTAACTAAATTAAAAAAAATTACTACCCGCCTATTCAATAGACGAGTAGTCTTTCTATACAAAATCAAAACTTTTGTACCCTTTTTGCCTATTACATTCTTTTTTATGATTTTTTTTTTAAAATTGTTGTTTCTTCTCTCTTTAATTTCGTGTCTCAATGTTTTTGAAATAATTTTTGGCTTTTTGGTTTTTGCGGTATTTGTCTATGTGCAAGGAGTGGCATGATGTTGTGTATGTGGTCCTCTAGCCCGACGCACAACATAGCCGCATGTTGTCGGTTGGAGTATGATTCACTTTGGCTCGCCGGGGGATGGTTGTCGCCGTCGGAGGCGATAAAAGGAGTGTTGCTTTTTATAACGTGCGATGCAATGACACCGTCGAGTATTTCGATGTCATCTAACATTTCGAAGCCTCGCAATATGGTTATTGCCGGTCACAAATATATTGTTATTTTCACAGGTTGGAGTTTGTCTTATTTGTAGGGACCTGGTTCGGGATGAAACTGAAGACGATAGATTATTATGTGATGACAGCCATTTGAGTAAGAAACATGATTAGACCAAGGATCGAAACTCGCCATTGGAGTGAGAAATGACCTGAATTTTAATAACCCGCCGGAAGAAAACCTTGCCACTAAACAGCCTGTTTGGTTCGCTGAAGTTCAAACGCTAGAATGCAATGTGGCCGCAACTGCTGCTGTTGGACGACGCAGCTTACAACCGCATATTCCAACTACACGTTTTCGTCACTTTTAGATACAAATTGTGCCGGTCCAGGATTGATACTGCTGCAATTTTGATTACCACAAAGCAACCCACATAAAATTAAAGATTACAGTAAAGATTATGGAATAGGTTTTCAAATCTGGCTTGGAAGGGACTGAATCTGACCGTAGTGCCGAGGGGCTGACTCGATTAATTCCATTGCCAAAGGAGTATTAGAGAAATCCAATAACAAAATTAGGCAATAGTCAAGCATAATGCAAGAACAAAGCTCAGTTGTTCGTGCAATCAAAACATGACCACCAGATGTTCACAAGAAACAAAATCAACCGAGATTTAGGAACTACTTTTGATGCATCCATATAAGTTCTGATTCTGGTTCGTTAAGCCAACTGACCAACCCCTCCCTCTCTCTCATGCGGAGACAGTTCACTGGAGGCATGGCCGTGGTCGCTGTAGTGCCGACAGACATGGGTTTTGAGAGTTATATTAATCCACTCAGAATGTCAATGTCAAGAAGATGGGCAGTTAAGGGGAGGGGGTTTGATCGGCTCCCCCTCTCCCCTTCTTCTCCGATGGATCACCATTTAGTTATGGAGAGGGTGATAGAACATAGATTAAAAAAAAAACAATATGAATTATTGTTCACACCCTCAAAATATTATCAGTGCCCTTAATTTTTTTTGTCACTTTTAAAATATCATCACCTTTGTCAAAATATCGTTCTACTGTTTGATGACCCTAGAAGCTTTGGAATTCCTTGAAAATTGGTGAAGATGATCATGATACCCTAGACAACACACCCACCAATTTTTACAAAATTCTAAAACTTCTAGGGTGGTCAAAATGATCGTAGCTTATTTTCTCATTCCGTAGCTCATAGCTCAAAAAAAATTGTTATCACCCTCGAAATATTATTCTCTCGCTCAAAAATATCATCACTTTTAAATTATTATTGCCACATTTAAAATATTGCCTCTTCCCTCAAAATTTTATCACACCCTTAAAATATTTTTGTCGCCCTCAAAATCTTTTGCGTGCCGACAGGCATGGGCTTTACTAGTATATATATATATATATATATATATATATATATATATATATATATATATATATATATATATATATATATATATATATATATATATATATATATATATATATATATATATATATATATATATATATATATATATATATATATATATATATATATATATGGGTCAAGTTCAATGGACACTGTTTTTGCACTTAAATTTTTACACCGATTTTCAAATCAACTAGATAGAGGTTTCAGAATTTCTTGATTTTTTGTGAGCATAATCACCTTGACTTAGATATCACGTCCACAAAAAATCAGCACATTCTAAAGCCTCCAAGTACATCAAAACTAAAAAGCTTTATCAACCGTCCATTTTAATCGTTAATTTGAAGGGCACATTCAATAAGTCTAGAGGCTTTAGAATGTGCTGATTTTTTGTATATGTATTATCTAAGACAAGATGATTATGTTCACAAAAAATCAAGAAATTCTGAAACCTCTATCTAATGGTTTGAAAATCGGTATAAAAAATTGAGTGCAAAAACAGTGTCTATTGAACCTGACCCTATATATATATATATATATATATATATATATATATATATATATATATATATATATATATATATATATATATATATATATATATATATATATATATATATATATATATATATATATATATATATATATATATATATATATATAATATTTCAGGGTTTTGTATGGGGGACAAACATTTAATTGAGTCGAGAGACAAACCGTAAGAGATAAACACAACCGTTCACTGCTGTTAGGGTGAGTGTCATTCACTTGGAAGAGATATAATAACAGCTGTGATTGATCCGACCAGCTTTTCAAAAATGGAAGGTGATCTGTCCATCCGGACTGGATTAAATGGACAACTGTTATTATACCACGGGTTAGTATCTCTCTCTTCCTCTCCTATCCTCCGATCCCCCTCAGTCTCAGCCCCGCCCCCATTTCTCTCTTCCTCTTTCTCCCCCGATCAAAGCATTGATCGGCCAGGGGATCTGAGATTTGACACTCTCTTCCTCTTTCCTCCGAACCCTTCTTCTTCTTTGGTAGATCCATAGCTGGGGAGAGCTGGATCCAGCTCCCCCTCCCCTGGATCGGGTCCAACTCGGCAGAGCAAGAAGGCGGTGTAGTCGGGGGTCGCGGATTGGGTGGATTTAGTAGCCAAGGAGGGGATGTATCCATATCCCCTCCCCCGTTTTCTCCTTCTCAGGATCTCAGTCTCAGCCCCACCCCTTTTCTATCTTCCTCTCTTCTCTCCTCCAATCTCTCTCTCTCTCTCTCGATCGATCGAAGCGGTAAAATGGTGGCCGGCACAATGACCAGGCGAAAGGAAGAGGAGTTGTGGTTGTTGTAGATCCCGATAGAAAAGTGGAGGAGTTTGATCGGCTCCCCCTCCCCTCTTCTTCTCTGGTGGATCGGCAAAAAGGGGAGGGGACCGATCTCCTCCGGTAGATCCGTAGCCGGGGAGAGCTGGATCGGGTGGATCCAACAGCCGGGACCGATCTCCACCGGTGAACAAGTCTCTCGCTCGATCTAGATCTCGATCTCATATTATTATTTTTTGATTGCAGCTCTCTCTCTTTCTCTCGATCTCACTTTTTTTAAATTGCAGATCTGCTGTTACCGGCTGGGTCGGGGGAGATGGAGGTGATGATTTTTCCCCCTTCTTTTTTTCCTTTCTTTTTTTTTTCTCTCATCTCAGTTTTTTTTTGGATTGCAGTCCTATGATGTTGCCGGCGGGGTCGGGGTCGGGGTCGTCGCCAGTGAACAGGTCTCTCACTCGATCTTTCTCAATCTTAGATTTTTTTTTGTTTGACTATTTTTTTCTTTCAGTTTAGCCCTTCGAACAGATCAGGTATGTATATGTTCCTTTTAACTTTTTTTATGTTCTTGCATTGTGATTGTTGGAGATCATATTTGACCTTCTTTGCTCATCCATTTCGAACCAAATTGTTTGAAATGTATAATCAAATTATACATGGAATGTATTTGAATCACACTCATACCCGATCGGTGAATTACAGACCCGGCTGGTGAATCCCCAAGGTGTTGAAATTGTATATAGTATATATCTACACAAGTTTTTATCTATGCTAATGATTGCATCAGTTAACTTTACTGCCGAGGTATTAAAGCCCCCGTATATTTGCACTAATTAATTGGCTCATTTCCTTTATAAATTTTTTACAATTAACACTTTGTATTAATTATATTTACTAATTTCAGGAAATCATACAATTTTTGACATCCAAACTTGCACGACAATATGTCACAATAGAACCAAAATGTCTTTCGATATCAACGGTGCAGGTAACATAAGCGACCCTTCGTCTTGCTACATTTTTTTTTTCTCTCCATGGTTTTTTTTGTTCGGTCAAAAATTATTCTATTGGTTGTAATCAATGAGTTAATTGATGTCTGTGTTGGTTGCTCCATGGTTTTTTTTTATTCGGTCAAAAATTACTCTATGGTTGTAATCAATGAGTTAGTTGATGTATGTGTTGGTTGTTCTCTGTTTTATTTTTCAACCATAATTTTTCTATTGGTTGTAATCAATGTATACTCTCTCTCTCTCTCTCTCTCTCTCTCTCTTTCTATTTTTCAATAACTTCTATGTGTAGTTTCTGATTTCTGAAAAAAAAAAAAAATTTATACCCCTACTTTCGTTCCACGATCATCAAGGTAACACATTTCTTTCTTCCCATGATTTTTATGTGTAGTCTCTGCAATCTTTATTTACAAGTCACTTACCATTATCTTTGTGATCACTGCTTTTATACAAGAATCAATGATGGAAGATAAGACTTGGCTGAAAATAATAGAATTCATAATGGAGTAATCAGGCCTCTATTTTGTTTTCAAGTTGTTTGAAGTGTGATGCTCGCATGGGGTTATGATTAGATTTTGAATGAATCGGTTTCAAGCCAAGGTCTCTTACGTTGGTTTCATCTTTTGCACAAATCGCCACCGAGCAACATACCCTAATCATTAGTTTATTGAATGGTTTTTTTGTTTGGTGCAACACAAGTCCTCATTAACCATCTGTCACGACGTAATATCTGATGCATAGTTCTTACCCATTCCAAATTGTGGATCGTACTACCTATCCATTCTTATTTTGTTACTTTCTCCATCCACGGCTTTTTAGCCCCAGAAGTTGGCGGGCTTTCTCATGCAATTTTTGTTTTGGTTTGGGTATATTCCTCTGATTTTTCTATGGCCAACTATTAGTTATATAATCTTGCATGACTTTTTAGAGAAATTCAATGGTGTTTGTATGTTTCAGAATATTTGTTATCTTCATTGTTAAATATATTACTGATGGTGTGAACGGGCCTCATCGAGTGCATGTTGTAGGCAGATCGAGAGCCTGAAAAGCCTGTTATCCAATGGGAGTGGCATAATTGTAAGGACCAGTAGTCTCCAATTGTGTTGCTGATTTTTTTTTCTTACAGTCTCCATGTCGTCCCATCTCTTAGATCCACTCCTCAGCAGCCCGACGCGACGATCAGGTTTCCCCTTCAACTCTCTCTCTCTCTCTCTCTCTCTCTCTCTCTCTCTCTCTCTCTCTCTCTCTCTCTCTCTCCCCCTCCCAATTTGTTTGTGTTGTGAATTTTTTTTACTAAGAGAGTGTCTTTTTGTGTAGCTTTTTTTTATGTTGTTTTCTTTCTTTACAATCTCCATGTCATCCCATCCATCACCAGCTTCAACTCCTTTAGACATGGGTTTGGCCATAGCCATGGAAGAGGCCATGGCCACCGCGAGGTGGAGGAAATGAGGAGATGTGGAGTCTCTGAGGGTGTAAATGGAGACTTACTACGAATATAAGCTGCAACCTTAATTTTTTTTTGGAACTCCAACTGGTAATGAGTTCACAATCACAATCCATTTGCCATTATTCTCTCTCTCTCTCTCTTTCTCATGGGATTTTTATGATGGTCTATTTCGTTTCTCTTTTTTTTTTTTAGGCATGTCCCTTGACAAGTATTTTTTGAGGCATGTCCCTCGCCAAGATTGAAAAAGTGGATGTGGGCATTTGAAAAGCTTCATAGTGTTGAAGCTTAGTTAGAGATAGTTGCTGCAAAGCCTTAACCTTTTAAAGAATTGGCTTCAGGTGATTAATTTGATGTGAGTTTTTTTTCCTTCATTAGATTTTCATAGAAAATGGTTTCGTTCCATTTGAAAAGATTGTGGAAAATCTTATATGAAGAAGCTTTGCTGAATCTGGAAAAGAGAAAGCAAGGAAGGAAATTTTGAAATTCAAATGAAGATAGAGAGGGAGAGATGTAAAGGGGGATAGCTGGGAGGAAGGCCCAACCCATCACATATCCCATCAACCTGCTGCCTGCAACTCCATTTTTCAATAGTTGTTTTTTTATTGGGGTTTTTGTTTTGTATATAGGGTGGATGCTATTTTTGAGATTTTTGATTTGTATATAAGGTATCATCTCTCATTTAGTCGGTCTTGGGTTACCAAATTCTGTTATGTTATCTTCGTATTACCTTTATGGCAATAACTTTGTATAGTCATTCTATTGTTTGCATATCTGTTTTATGACTATTGTTTTTCTGAATTTTGAAAATGTATAATCAAATTATACATGAAATGTATGTGAACTTTGTTAACTTTTGTCTTTTTTACTTGGAGTTCTAGATTAATTCCTATTTGACAATGTTGATGAACATTGGCCAATGATCCATCAAGGTATTCTTCCATGGGCCCGACGAGCCCGCTCCCAATCATTGGTTTTATTCTAAGTGACCGAGAGTGCAGGACTCGATGGCCTCCTTCATGGAGAAAAGAGATTGCATCGATTTTTGTTTTTTGTTTTTTTTTTCTACTGACTAACTGTTCATAGCATCCCTACTATTGCGTCTTGCCACATCAGGTGTTGTATTCATTTTGATTTTCATCGGTTTCCTTCATGATAGTGGGGTGATATCCAATCATTGATTGCCACATCAAGTGTTGGAGCCCATTGCTCCAACACCTACTTGGGCCAAGTATTTTTCTTTTAGCTACCCGATTGATTTGCTACATTTTCTTATGGCCCAATCGTGGTATGCCCGAACTTAGTCTGGTAGCAAGTATAGTCCCCATTATACCTTTCTTTTTGCCGACGAGCAGACCATGATTTGTCACCTTTTTTTTTTTTTGGGAGATCGGCAGGTGTCCCAAAACCTTTCGGGCAATGGCCCACTTCATGCTCGGACTAATCCCGCCGGGAGTGAAGCCCGACCCACTCGGCAATTCCCACTTCACTCCTGGGTAAATCGAGGGGAGGAAGAGTTGAACCCACAACCACCTCACCAAAGCATCAGTTGCTTTGCCAACTCTCCTATCCCCTTTATGAGGAAGAACAATGTTACCCATATGAGCATGCTCCTAACAAATGTCGGTGTCCATGTCGAATGTGAACGCCCATGCCGATTATGGGCCCCTTCATAAAATATTGCCGTCCTTGAAATATTTTCATCTCCCTCGAAATATTATCACTATTTTTAAATTATTATTGTCACCTTTATAATATTGTCTCATCCCTTAAAATTGTCACGCCCTCGAAATATTTTTTCACCTTGAAATCTTTTGCGTGCCGATAGGCACGGGCATTACTAGTATATATATATATATATATATATATATATATATATATATATATATATATATATATATATATATATATATATATATATATATTACCGATGATATTTATGAATTCGTTGGTAATAATTATATATTTACCGACGATAGTTATATGTTCGTCGATATATATGTATTGTATACCGACTAGTACTATCTGCCCGTTGGTAATAATATGATATATATCGACGGATATAATAGTGTTCGTCGGGAATAATAATTATTAATTTTTTAAATTATTCTTACAGTACCGATAGACCAAAACATACTGTCGGTATTAATATTTATTACCAACAGAAATATTAAACCGTCGATGTTTGCATTCCCGATGCCATCTTTCCCGACGGCCAGTGACTGAAATCCTATCCATTGGGATAAATATATACCGACGGTTTTTTAATATTATCGACAAAATATTTCCATCGATAATAATAGTTTTGCTTGTAGTGAGAATAGATCTAGCCATCGATCAAAATCTGAAAAGATAGAGAAAGAGAGAATTCAACAGAAGTTAGCTGTAACATCTGCCCCAAACACACAAGATATTGTCTGCTTTGCTTGTGCCTGCACGAAAACTTCCTAGGGTGGTCACCCATCCTAATACTACTCTCGCCTGAGCACGCTTAACTACGGAGTTCTTACGAAATCCGTAGTGGCGCGCGGTTTTAAAACGCGTCTTCTTGTTGCGAATTAAATCCCATTATCAGAGTCGCAGCGGAAGCAAAAAGTAGATCCAAAGATCCTACAGCGTATGTTCCATTACAATTAATTCTGCAAAACAATCTACATGCAAATCTATGATCTTAGAATATGTGCGGACACCCTAGAGGCATACTACGATCTACGGAAGACATGCATGCATCTAGTTAGGTGTTTAGAATCATCATACATGCATCTAGTTAGGTGTTTAGAATCATCATACCTTGTGGATATATGATCCGAAGAGAACGGAACGATAATGAACCGCACGTGAATCGCAAGGAAAGCTGTCGAATGACACCTTGTCCTTTGCGAATGGATGAATCCTCGAAGTCGTATCTCTGAGTGCAAGGACTACGAGTCGACGGAGGAATTCATTGCGAAGACGACGGTGAGCCGCGAGATCCCCTCCTTCTCTGTCTCTCTTCTTCCTTTTTCTTCCTTCCTCCTTCTTCTTCCTCTTTCTTCTTTGGCCAAAACCACAAAAGAGGGAGAAGAGAGAGGGGATCGGGTTTTCTAGAGAGGGGAGCACATAGGGCCGGTCTCCTCTCCCTCCAATCCCTTTATAGGGCCGGCCCCAACTCGCATACGTAAGCTAGGGCTGGCCACTTAGTGATTGGTATGAGGGGGGGGGGGGGGGTTTAGGGTTTCCACATGTCTATCGTGAGGCTGGACGAAAACGCCCTTCACGAAAAGTGAAACACTATAAGAGAGATTGAGTGAGGTACGCTACTTGGAATCGAGTTTCGTCAGCACCTATGAGCTCCTGGAATTATTCTGCTCATTTTAGGATCCATATTCAATATGTTTTGAGCCATATTTCAGTATTTACCAAAATACCCCTATGGCCCTTAACACATGTGAATTAGGTTCTTAGGCTCCGGGCTTGCGCTCCATCGTGCTACTTCGCATCCAACGTATCCAACCAGGTTGTTGAACAATTCTTATACACAACAACAGGGTGGAACCTTCAGGGTTCAGGATGTCTAGCTCCAACTGGATCCTTGATTAACTATTCCGGTGACACACCGAAAGTTCCGTTAATCAGCCCTAATCCGATTAACCCGCGTAGCCACCCAGAGTGCAACGCGAGTTGAACTTTAGTGATCCTAAACTTATGTTACTCTCTCGTAACCATGTTCTCTACTATACTATGATAATCCTTAGTCCCTCCTATTACTGGTGCCATAACACGACTTGGGCGGTGGGGAGCACTGTTAGATCCCGATCGATCATCTGACTAGGATTTGATGACTTATCATCTATAACACCACACACCTTTCAGTGTTATACCTAGTATCCGGAACGTCATCAGTCATACTGACAACCACCAGATTTGGGTTAACTGTGTAGATAGATTGACTCATCAAAACGTACCCATCCAACACTGGACGTCGGATAACCTGTAGGGATTGCATGCCACTCAAGCGTCAGCCGGGTACCCCAACGTACCGTGGTATTAGACTATGGAAGGTCCGCACATGTTGGCACATCAAAGCACCACACAACTAGTTGGCCCAGTGTACATGGTCCCTCAGGGTTAAGGACATATTATCTATAGTAGTAAGACAATTTATGCACCAGTGTCTGAATCACTGAATTATGCACCGTCTTGGTTCTAATTCAACACGATCATCGTGCTTGGTCTGGTGAATGGGAATCCAATGTTCCCATGGTGGAGACTTCACCACGTCCTCTACCTGCCAATAACTTATTCTTGGTGAAGCGACAGGCATCATCAAAGCTGTAAACTAGTTCTAGGTCTACACAAAACTGGTCCACTGGGTTTCCCAAGCATGTATCCACTATGCGCCTCAATGGCCTACTGTGTTCCCTAGGGTCCTTTTATTATATGTGTATTAATATATACCAAAGTAGTATTCTAATTAAAGCAATAACCAAAGTCATCTTAATTAATATTAATACAGAAAATCCACGCTTAGAACACACGAGCTACAACAATCTCCCACTTGGCCGAGCGAGAAATAACAGTCTTAACTCCCATGACATCCACGTGCTTCTCAAAAGCCTTGGTCGGTAACGCCTTTGTGAAAGGGTCCGCCATGTTATCTGCAGACACCACCTAAGTTACTGGAATCTCCCCTCGCTTCTGCAAGTCCCGGGATAATGTTGTATTTCCGCTCGATGTGCTTACTCTTCTGATGATATCTTGGCTCCTTGGATTGTGCTACTGCTCCACTATTATCGCAGTAAAGGATAATAGGATATTGAGTTCCCGGTACACATCCTAAGTCCGTGAGGAATTTCTTGAGCCACACCGCCTCCTTTGCTGATTAGACCGCCGCAACGTACTCAACCTCTGTCATCGAATCCGCGATGCATCCCTGCTTCACGCTCCTCCAACTAACAGCTCCTCCTCCCAATAAAAACACAAACCCTGACGTCGATCTCCTGGATTCCGGATCTGCTGTAAAGTCAGAATCCATATATCCAATCGGCATCAGTTCCTGTGAAGAGTAAACTAACTCATAATCTCTTATCCTACGGAGATACTTGAGTATACTTTTCACAGCAGTCCAGTGCCCTGGACCCGAATTTGACTGATACCTGCTCATCATGCCTACTGCATAGCATATATCTGGTCTCGTGCACTGCATAGCATACATCAGACTTCTTATAGCCGAAGAATAAGGTATCTTCTGCATCTCTGCTCTCTCCTCAGGAGTCTTAGGACCCTAATTCTTGGACAATTTCATTCCATGTCTGAATGGAACGAGTCCCTTTTTGGAGTTGTGCATACTGAATCTGACCAAGATAGTATTCATGTAAGCTGACTGCGACAGCAAGATAATATTGTTCTAGCGATCTCGAGTTACCTTAATCCCCAGAACATAACTCGCTTCACCCAAGTCTTTCATATCAAATTGAGAGGATAACCACACCTTCACTGTAGACAACGTTCCAATATCGTTTCCAATGAGCAGGATATCGTCTACGTAAAGTACTAGAGAAATTACTGCAGTCTTATCACTACTCTTATAAACACATGGTTCATCCACGTTCTGTTCAAATCCATAAGACTGGATAGCCTGATCAAAACACATGTTCTAACTTCTAGATGCTTGCTTTAGTCCATAAATGGACCTTTACAACTTGCACACCAGACTTTCCTGATCTTTTGCGATAAAGCTTGGAGGCTGAGACATATAGATATCTTCTTCCAAATCCCCATTGAGGAATGCGGTCTTGACGTCCATTTGCTAGATCTCCCAATCATAATGGGCTGCAATAGATAAGAGAATCTGGATAGACTTAAGCATAGCCACTGGCTAAAAGATTTCACCATAGTCGATTCCTTCTCGCTGGGTATAATCCTTAGCGACTAGTCTAGCTTTGTAAGTCTCAACGGTACCATCCGGACCTCTTTTTCTTTTGTACACCCACTTACACCCAATATGTTTAATGTTGTGATGCGGTGTTACAAGTGTCCAGACCGAGTTTTGGGACATCGATGTTAGTTCTGCCTCCATAGCTTTCTACCATGCTGCATGGTCAGAGGATACCATCGCTTTGTCATAGTTCAGAGGATCATCCTCCTGAAACTCTGGATCTACCAAGAATGCTTCTCTAATGTATCTATCAGGAGCTCTTATGGTCCTCCTACTGCGACGAGCCTACGATGGTTCCGTAGGAGTTGATTCTACAGTATCGTTTATCTTAGTGGTATGGCTCCCATTACGTTTTCTGTCTGCGTACTCCCATCAGTACCAAGCAATTCTTCAAGAACTACTTTACTAGTGGGCTTATGGTCTATTAAATAATCCTGCTCTAGGAATACGACATTCGTCGAGACGATAACCTTTTTATCTTCAGGATCATAAAATAAACCACCATTTGTCCCTTTTGGATACCCAACGAATAAATATACCTTAGTCTTTGACTCCATTTTATTTTGCTTGTCCTTCCGCACATGTGCTGGACAACCCAAAATCCTAAAGTGCTGCAGGCTTGACTTTCGTTTCAATCACAGCTCCCAAGGAGTTAGAGGTACTGACTTTGATGGAACAAAGTTTAAGGTATATGCTGCCATCTCTAGGGCATATCCCCAAAAACTAGATGTCAATGTTGCATAACTCATCATAGTCTGAACCATGTCTAACAAAGTTTGGTTCTCCTCTCAGGTACACTGTTTTATTGTGGTATCCCTGCTGCAGTCAATTGAGATACAATCCCATGCTCACGCAGGTACCCAATAAATTTATCTAATAGGTTTTTGCCTTCTCGATTCGATCAAAGAGACTTAATACTCTTACCCGTTTGCTTTTCTGCTTCAACTCTAAACTCTTTGAACTTATCAAAGGATTTAGACTTTCGCCGCATTAGGTATATATATCCAAACCTCGAGTGATCATTCATGAAGGTGATAAAATACTCGAAGCCTCCTATGGCACAGACACTTATGGGCCCACATACATCAGTGTGTACCAACTCCAATACCTCCTAAGATCTGCTACCTTTGGCTCAGAAAGTTCTGTTAGTCATCTTACCTTCCAAGGAAGACTCACACGTTGGTAGGCTCTCTGAAACATCTGGACTTGAAAGTCCTACCTTAACCAACCTGTGAATTCTGTCTAAGGCTATGTGTCCAAGCCTTAGATGCCAAAGGAGTGTTGAATTATCTGAGGGATTTTTCCTTTTAGATAAATTAACCACACAGGCTTTAGTTGTTGGAAATAAATCCATGGTAGAGGCCCGCAGTGAAAGCAAAGTGAAGGTCTGAGGACCGTGAGCGGTGTGCGTTACATATCAAAATTTTCATCGAAACGTTCTACATATGCGTGTATGAATCTAGCATGGCAACTACGCGAACCCCTAACGACGATCTAACACAAAAGAACAATCTAGCATGTATGCATGTTCTAATTATGTTAGATCTACTTGTTAGAGATCATACCTGCGTGCGGAATCTTTCACCGCGACAAATTTCTTCTTTGTCGATGGAGACGGGCTACGGATCTGCTCGACATAGCTTCGGTGCGATGGCCATAACTTTCTGTTTCGAACTCCGATTGGGATGAAATTTGGACTACAGGTAGCCAACTTCGAGACACAAATTTTGTAAAAAATTTCACATCGTTTGGACTTCTGTAGATCCCGAAATCATAGAAACAACGCTGATTTTCTGTGCAGATTCTGGACAGCAAAAGGTTACGGGAGACGCCTTCTAGTTCACCCGATCTCACACGATGCACGGCACCTCGTCGATGGATCTCTGAGTGCCTCCATACGATGAGCCTTCTCCTTCTATGAAACACCACGTGAGGAAGACGAGTCGCCATCCAATGGTGCAAGCGAGGGAGAGAGAGACGAGAGAGGAGATGCGAAGAGAGGAGAGGGGGTGGCTAGGGTTTCCCCCATGGCTTGGGCCGGCCCTAGGGCTTGCATGGCTCATTAATTTCGTCCCCCCCTCTCTCCCTATGCCTTATATAAGGCCGGCCTTATCCTTACGGATAAGCCTAGCGGATAGGATTGACTGATTCAAACCTCTCCTTATATATATCTTATCTCTATCTTTTTCTTGTTTTCGAAAACGGTCAAAACCAGCCCGTTTTTTGCGCCTCTTGACCGACCCTTTCATCGGAGGCAACAACCTCCTGAAACTAATAGGGCCGGCCTTGACCAGTCTCTCAACACTTAGGTCTGGCCCCCTTAGTGCATAGTGGCGTATAGTATGACCAAAACGCCCTTATGTCACTAGTTGGCCGTTCCTCGTGTACGAGACTTTGCAAGGCACACATAAGTGAAGTGCACCAGTGATTTTACTATTCTCTGAGGTTCCCGTAGGGTGCCCCTAGTAAAGTCAACTAGTCAACTCGCAACATATCCCGGTGCATCGCACCCATGTGGCAAAGTCCACTTATGACAAGGAATTGCTACATGCGTCTCTGCACTAACCTAGGGTTTTCCCTTAGTGCACACACGTAGCTACGCATCTACTGTGCACTAGTGCGAAGCACTCACGGAGCATAGGCTTGGACTTCTTGCTTCCTCTAACTACGTTCTGTGTTTCGAGGAGATGTATAAGAACCGTACATAATGTCGATAAGGTGGAACCTTCAGGAACCAGGGTTCATGGCTTCCAACTCAGACTCGATCGACACACTACCCGAGTGTACCATCGATCCTCTGAGTCCGAGTTAACCTACGTAGCCACCCAGAGTGTGACGCAGGATGCACTCCAATTCCCCCGGACTTACTATGTTCTCCCTCATACCCCTGCTCTCTGCTTAGTATGGTAAACCCGCTGTCCCTCCACTGGTGCCATGACGCAACTCGAGCGGTGGAGAATACCGTCAGACTCGAGTGCTCATATGACTCGGTTCCTTCCAGGTTGACCACGTACATCGTACCTCCGATAACTCTGCCGAGTAGCCGGATCCGTTACCAGTCGAACTGATGACTACCTGGCCAGGGTTTAATACGACGTAGGTCAGATCAAGGAACGCACCTCCCGTTAGGGGTGTCGATAGCCTGCAGGAGTGACATGCTGATGCAACGCCAGCCGGGTAACCCAGTACACCGTGGTTTTGGATTACTGCATCCGGATCCTCACATATTGGTGCGCCAAAGCACCACACAACTGGTTAGTCCACCAGACATGGTTCCTCAGGGTTTAGGATCGTTTTACCCTAAGCAGAAACACGGTTTAGTGCACCGGTGTCTGCTCACTTATCTGTGCACCGTGTTGGTTCCTTTCGGCCACAGACACTGTGCCTGGTAATGACCGTGGTGGAGACACCCACGCTCTGTCATCCCAACAACTTATCCTGATAGGGCGACCAACCCTTATCAGAGCTGCAAACGTATTTAGGTTACATGGGACCAGTCCCTTGAGTCTCCCACTCAAGTGGATTACCATGTAGCCATGGCTCTTTGTTCTGTAATCAGAACACGTACTAAGGTACGTACCAATATGCATTCCTATACTATCAACCATACATAGCTAAACTATAGGTTTTACGAGCTATAGACCTCACCAATTCTAACAATCTCCCACTAGGTCTAACGAGGAATAGCGGTGTTGAGCTCTGTAGCTTCTACATGCTGCCCAAAAGCCTTTGCAGGAATTCCCTAAAGGAATTGGCAACATTGTCTGTAGATTCCACTTCAGTACCGCTACTTGCATTTCCTCCTATAACTGTCAGATCAAGTGGAGTTAGTACTTGATGGGTTTCCCCTCACGGCGGTGCCTAGTCTCCTTGGACCTTGCTTACCGCTCTTCTGTTGTAACAACAGATAACTGAGCCTCTGGTACGCGTCCCAAGTTCTCTAAGAACTTCCTAAGCCTTACCACCTGATATACGACTTCGCACACAAGAACGTGCTAAGCCTCTATGGTAGAGTCTGTGATGCACTTGCTTCACACTCTACCAACTACCGCTTCTAATCCCAAAATAAAAAACAATTCCTGAAATCGATTCTTTGGAATGCACATCTGACATCAAAGTCAGACCCTGTGCATCCAATCGATATCAGGACTTGTGAAGTGCAAGCTAACTCACAATCCTCACTTAATGAGGATTTCTGAGTATACCCTTCATATTAGTCCAGTGATTTGGACCCGGGTTCGACTGAAACCGACCCATGAATCCTACTGCGCAATAGATATCTAGCCTCGTAAAACGAATCTGGCTCGAATCTTATCTTCATGCATAGCCTATGACAGCAAGAGAACCTTGCTCTGGTTATCTCGAGTTACCTTGATTCCCAGAGCATAACTTGCCTCACTAGGGTCTTTCACATCGAATTGTGATGACTATATACCTTTACCGTAAACAATATTCTTAAATCATTTTCAATCAGTAGAATATTGTTAACGTAAAGTACTAAGTACACCCTTGTAGCTATTTCACTTTTCTTGTACCATCTTGGTTTATCATCATTCTGATCAAATCCGTGTGTGCGGATTTCCTTGATCAAAATAGATATTCCAACATAGATGCTTGCAACAGTCCATAAATGGACTGTTGCAACTTGCATTCCATATCTTCCTGACCTACTGACACAAAGTCTGGGGCTACATCATCCATATGTCCTTTCCAAATTCCCGTTAGGGAATAACTATCTGGACATCCATCAACCAGATCTCCCAACTATAATGGGCTGCGATGGATTAAAAGGATCCGTTATAGACTTAGGCATAGCTACCAGTGAGATGGTTTTGACATAGTCAATCCCTTCTCCTTTGGTAACTAATCTAGCTACTTAAGTCTTAACCGGGTGCTCTTCTTATACACCTCCTACACCCTGAAGGGTGATAGTGCTATAAGTGTCAAGACTGTTCTAAGGGACATTGATGCAAGCTTGCCTTCATGGTCTTTTGTCAGTCAGAGCTGTCGGGAGCTTCTACTACTTCTTCGTAGCTCTAGGGATCATCCTTCTGAAACTCTGGATTAACTATCAAAGTTTCTCCATAGTATCTTTCAGGAGCTCTGATGGTCCCACAACGACGAGGTGGTGGTGGTACAAAGGAAGCTCCCACTACTTCTTCGTAGCTCTAGGGATCATCCTCCTGAAACTCTGGATTAACTATCTAAGTTTCTCCATAGTATCTTTTAGGAGCTCTGATGGTCCCACAACGACGAAGTGGTGGTGGTACAAAAGTGAATTGTTTCTACAGTGTCTGGTATACTAGTTTCTTGTATCATCTACTCCCACTACGTTTTCAGATGCGCACTCTCTACCAGTACCCAGTAGTTCACCCAGAACTACCTTACCGGTAAACTTATGGTCTATAATATAATCCTGGTCTAGGTAGATGGTATTCGTAGAAACGATTACCTTCCAAACCTCAAGATCATAGAACAATCCACCTTATGCCTCCTAAGGGTAACCTACAAACAGATATACCTGGAACTACATCTCCATCTCATCCCTCTTGTCCTTTTGCACAAGTGCAGGACAACCCTATATCTCGAGACTCTATAGTGTCAGCTTTCGCTTAGACCATAGCTCTCTATAGGTCTGAGGCACTGATCTAGATGAGAGAGATTTTCAGATATAAGCTACTGTTTTAAGGTACAACCCCACCAAAGGGTGGGTAGTACATTTGGCAATATTCATCATACTACGGACCATGTCAAACAGGGTCCGATTCCTTCTCTCGGAGACTTCATTCTGACGTTTCATCCTAGGAGCATTTAACTGGGAGATAATCCCATGCTCCTTCAGGATCCTTTGGAACCCATCCGATAGGTTCTCATTCTCTCGATTAAATCGAAGAGACTCCTATCGTCTGGACGCTCTTGGAACCATAAACGTCAAAATTAACTAACTCCCATACCTTCATGGCCCTTTTAGTTATTCTGCCTTCCAGATTACACTCATAGGTTATAAGGATCTCCGATGATTCTTTGAACAGAAACTCGGCCTTCTGTCACCTCTGAATTTATCTGAGGCAAAATATCTAAATCAGAGGGATCACAAATGGGATAGATTCTCTGAAGGATTTAGATGAATTTAAATTTGACGCTACAGCTATCATGAAATCTATTTCCGAATTAAGATTAAATTTAAAGAGATTATTCTGATCTATTCCTCTAGTACTGAAGCTATCTTTTCAATTTAAGATACACACATACGGTACTGTCTAAAAATAAAAAACTTTATTTACTAAGGAGGAAACAGAACTACATCTCTAAAAAACAAAATCTGTATTTCGGAGAAAACTAAGACATTCATATCTAACAGCTTCCGCAGCGGCTTATGGCATCAGTACCTATGTTAGGATTCCTTCACTATAAAGTAGCCTTCTGCTTTCCTTGAATCTCTGTAGACCCGAAGTCTACATTCCAAGAAGCATAAGAACTGCTACTAGATAGCGACTCAACTCCTAACATCCTGAGGCCATACTCAATCTTCAAATACCCCCTATACTTGCTAAAATAGAAACTCTTCCGTCCTTAGCGTTACCAGACTTAGGAGTCCATACTAGTTTCTGCACTAGAATAGTTTTCGATCTCTTATAAGTTACTCCCTTAGGTTCTTCTAAAGAAGACCTAGGTTAAGCACTAAAGGCATTGCCTTTAATCCTGATCCCATCCTTTGTCTCTTGGAAATCTCTTTAGAAGTTCTGCGTTTATCATCTCTAACTTGTTAAAGCTAAAGTCTCTGATAACGCCTTCGAAGGTTCCAGACAAGGATACAAGATAGACGTCTTCCACCACCTCGTCATCTGGTACTATGTCTTTGGAATCTAGTTTGATCTGGAACTCAAGTATGTGTTCACGAACAATCATTCCCTCAGACATCTCGGTACCGACAAGTATCTTAGTGGAAAAGCGATAAGTCTACTGACTTCGCCTTCCAGACATCTTATGCAAGTAAAACTTTATTGGAGAAGACCCGACATATCTTTGACTTGCTTCTAAAGAGTTGTCCGCAAGTCTGCTATAACATAGCACTTGCACATCTCCTTAGACTCTTGCTAGTCGTCATATGCCCTAGTTAGTGCCCTGGTGATTTCTGGACCCGTTAGGTCTAGTACAGGGATATTTAGATTGCTAGCCAATATACATTTACTACCCTAAGCATAAGCTAAAGATAGCACTTCCGCTCTACGTAGTTAGAGACCCGATAACTGGTTCTCTTATGGGATAGCGGATAGGGGAACTATATGGTTGAATGAAAATGAATCCAAGAAAACTTATTTTATGGATTTTTAAAACAAGCTAATTATATCCAAATGTCAGCGCTACCCTCACAGCGAAGACACATCTATGGATTAATTAACCATGTATGTAAGATCTCGGAATCGACTACACCTGCCCTAGGGGGCATCATGCAGCGTCAATCCGCTTACACGGGCCTTTCCTTGACCCTATCCAAATCTGCCAACTAAGGGCTTTGATGGACCATGGTTATCTTTTGGCCAGTGCCACGTGATCCCCATTGTGCAAGCAATGGATGCCTCATGTCCACTTCGGATGCTTACCCACAAGCCTAAGCAATTACGGCACGGGAGTTCATGCGGCCCCTACTAGGGTGGGATAAAAAGCCCTTCTCTCTTGGCCCCGTAATCGCCATATCCTGAAGGAGACTGCTAAGTTATCTAGCATGAAAAAAACATAACCCTCACCCTAGGGGGTGTCGAGCTACGCCCTTCCACCCAGACACAGAGCAGTTGGTTGTGGAGGCCAGAGGATCTCGACGAGTCTTCTTACACATCCCTTATTATAGTTGAGGGTTATTTTATGCAAGTATGAGTGTACACTAAGGTCACGACAACCTATACACTAGACCCTGGTCATACCGTGCTCCCACTAGCATTCAAGCCTTTTACGAAGCATTAATCGATCTCAGAATATCATAGTCCCTGCCTCGAGTGGATTTCTCCACTCAAGGGTCACATTACATATTCCAAAAACATCGATGCTCCGCAAACTTGGCTATCACGCTAATGCCCTGGAGCCTAGCCTAAGGTCAGACTGACAGGAAAGGTCTTCCACTACCATGGCGCCTTGCTTATAAATTTGACAAATGATGTCATAGTACAATTCCAACTCATTCTAGGTTTCGATGCTTGCCAAATAGGCACACCCGACTAATCGGGTGTTGACCTAATGGGGGCATAACCAAATGTGAGGAATTCATACTATCATCAAGGGTGAATTAAATAATAGGCGTCACTAGTGGAATCCTATCCTAATAAGGTCGCTAGGACCCGAGGGGAAAGGGCATCCCTCTAATACAGATAATTAAATTATCGCATCGGGGTTCTCTACATAAATATAAAGAACTACTGAAAGAAACAAGCACACAACTGAATCAAGTTCAGGGTCCGACCCCTGAACCTGACTGGCACAGTGCAGGCTCTCTGTCTCCTTCGTAAGGCTCCTCGATCCGGTGCAAGCCTCTGTATACGATCTCCTGACACTTTATGCCCTTTGCCGTCATCGTGTACGCTTCGCCGGATCGCCATCGTCTTCTAAGGTTCCGCTCGTCCTTCCGGTGGTGGATCTCCACGGCAAGTCCTCCTCTTCAATCTGTAATCGAAAAAGATCTAGTACGCTTCGAGCAAGTGCTCGCTCGTACACAATTTCCTAGAAAGAAAAGGAAAACAAACCTAGCAAAAGCCTGGGAATCAAGGGTGGTAAATCTCTACCTCTTGCCCGACTATGGCTCTAAAATCTATCCACACACAGAAGAAAAAACATCCAGACAAAAACGCTAACACGGGGTCCGATCCCCGGTAGCAAGCAATCACATATCCAGAATAATTTTAGAAGCAGCGCCCTGCAAGAACGATTCATAGAACACACAAAAAATATACTATGCATGATCTACTCGTAGAACCCCGATGGCGGCACATACTATTCATGCACGCACATGACGGTTTCATGAAAAACATGAAACGCACACCACTAGCGTAGCTCTGATACCAATTGTTGGAAATAAATCCATGGTAGAGGCCCGCAGCGGAAGCAAAGTGAAGGTCCGAGGATCGTGAGCGGTGTGCGTTACATATGAAAATTTTCATCGAAACGTTCTACATATTCGTGTATGAATCTAGCATGGCAACTACGCGAACCCCTAACGACGATCTAACGCAAAAGAACAATCTAGCATGTATGCATGTTCTAATTATGTTAGATCTACTTGTTAGAGATCATACCTGCGTGCGGAATCTTTCACCGCGACAAATTTCTTCTTTGTCGATGGAGACGGGCTACGGATCTGCTCGACATAGCTTCGGTGCGACAGCCATAACTTTCTGCTCCGAACTCCGATTGGGCTGAAATTTGGACTGCAGGTAGCCAACTTCGAGACGCAACTTTTGCAATAAATTTCACATCGTTTGGACTTCTGTAGATCCCAAAATCACAAAAACAACACTGATTTTCTGTACAGATTCTGGACAGCAAAAGGTTGCGGGAGACGCCTTCTAGTTCACCCGATCTCACACGATGCACGGCACCTCGTCGATGGATCTCTGAGTGCCTCCATACGATGAGCCTTCTCCTTTTACGAAACACCATGTAAGGAAGACGAGTCGCCATCCAATGGCGCAAGCGAGGGAGAGAGAGAGACGAGAGAGGAGATGCGAAGAGAGGAGAGGGGGTGGCTAGGGTTTCCCCCATGGCTTGGGCCGGCCCTAGGGCTTGCATGGCTCATTAATTTCGTCCCCCCCTCTCTCCCTATGCCTTATATAGGGCCGGCCTTATCCTTACGGATAAGCCTAGCGGATAGGATTGACTGATTCAAACCTCTCCCTATATATCTCTTCTTTTATCTCTATCTTTTTCTTGTTTTCGAAAACGGTCAAAACCAGCCCGTTTTCTGCGCCTCTTAACCGACCCTTTCATCGGAGGCAACAACCTCCTGAAACTAATAGGGCCGGTCTTGACCAGTCTCTCAACACTTAGGGCTGGCCCCCTTAGTGCATAGTGGCGCATAGTATGACCAAAACGCCCTTATATCACTAGTTGGCCGTTCCTCGTGTACGAGACTTTGCAAGGCACACATAAGTGAAGTGCACCAGTGATTTCACTATTCTCTGAGTTTCCCGTAGGGTGCCCCTAGTGAAGTCAACTAGTCAACTCGCAACATATCCCGGTGCATCGCACCCATGTGGCAAAGTCCACTTATGACAAGGAATTGCTACATGCGTCTCTGCACTAACCTAGGGTTTTTCCTTAGTGCACACACGTAGCTACGCATCTACCGTGCACTAGTGCGAAGCACTCACGGAGCGTAGGCTTAGACTTCTTGCTTCCTCTAACTACGTTCTGTGTTTCGAGTAGATGGTATAAGAACCGTACATAATGTCGATAAGGTGGAACCTTCAGGGACCAGGGTTCATGGCTTCCAACTCAGACTCGATCGACACACTACCCGAGTGTACCATCGATCCTCTGAGTCCGAGTTAACCTGCGTAGCCACCCAGAGTGCGACGCAGGCTGCACTCCAATTCCCCCGGACTTACTATGTTCTCCCTCATACCCCTGCTCTCCGCTTAGTATGGTAAACCCGTTGTCCCTCCACTGGTGCCATGACGCAACTCGAGCGGTGGAGAATACCGTCAGACTCGAGTGCTCATATGACTCGGTTCCTTCCAGGTTGACCACGTACATCGTACCTCCGATAACTCTGCCGAGTAACCGGATCCGTCACCAGTCGAACTGATGACCACCTGGCCAGGGTTTAATACGACGTAGGTCAGACCAAGGAACACACCTCCCGTTAGGGGTGTGGATAGCCTGCAGGAGTGACATGCTGATGCAACGCCAGCCGGGTAACCCAGTACACCGTGGTTTTGGATCACTGCATCCGGATCCTCACACATTGGTGCGCCAAAGCACCACACAACTGGTTAGTCCACCAGACATGGTTCCTCAGGGTTTAGGACCGTTTTACCCTAAGCAGAAACACGATTTAGTGCATCGGTGTCTGCTCACTTATCTGTGCACCGTGTTGGTTCCTTTCGGCCACAGACACTGTGCCTGGTAATGACCGTGGTGGAGACACCCACGCTCTGTCATCCCAACTATTTATCCTGATAGGGCGACCAACACTTATCAGAGCTGCAAACATATTTAGGTTATATGGGACCAGTCCCTTGAGTCTCCCACTCAATTGGATTACCATATAGCCATGGCTCTTTGTTCTGTAATCAGAACACGTACTAAGGTACGTACCAATATGCATTCCTATACTATCAACCATACAAAGCTAAACTATAGGTTTTACGAGCTATAGACCTCACCGATTCTAACATTAGTTATGTTATCCTGCTTATGATTGGAGTTAATTACATAGAGACCATTCTGTGTCTTTCCCTTACAAACAAAGGAACCATTCAATTTAATTGACATACCAGAAGCATCAAATAAAACTAAAAAACCTTCATTATTCAATAAGAAAACAGAAATTAAGTTTCGCCTCAAGGATGGTACATAAAGTATGTCTCTAAGTAATAAACTACTTTCATCAAGAAACTGCAAGACAAAATCTCCAACTGCTTCAGCCTCTGCCACGGCCTCAGTTCCCATGCTCAGGATGATCTCCCCATCACTCAGTTTTCTTATCTCCTTGAACCCCTGCAAATTATTGCAAACATGATTAGGGGAACCAGAATCCACAATCTATGAGACTGGAGAACAACTGGATGCTACATGGGATTCCACTATATGGATTTGAGATATACCTGTCTCAGCCTTCATGGGAGCCGCACGGTAGTCACCCTTCCAGTGCCCCTCCTTGCCATATCAAAAATATTTTTCTTTGGGCTTTGCCGGACCATCTTGCTTAGGAACCTGCAACTGCACCTAGCCCATCTTCACGGGCTTCTTAGACTTTCTTTTTCTGAAACTTGCCTTTGGCTTTCAGAGAAGTCTTCCGCTGTATGTTCAGGAATTAGGCTCCTGCCTTCATCCCGTCCTCTGCCGCCTTGAGCGTCTCTAGGCGCTCTACGTTAGTCATCTCCAACCGGTTAAGGTTAAAGTTGGTAACGAAGCCCTCAAATATTTTTGATAGAGACGCAAGGAAAATATCGGTCTGGATCTCTGCATCCAAGATGACATCAAAGGAACCAAGTGCATTCACATAGCTAAATAATTTCAGCATATGATCCCGAACTAAAGTCCCCTCTGCCATGTTCGTGGATATTAATTTCTTGATGGTCAGGTAACGAGTTACCCGACTACGACCCTCGAACATTTCCTTTAAATAAAGCACCATGTCTGAAGCAAAGGTCATGTCTTCGACTTGCTTCTGAAGGACGGTCTGTAAGGATGCCACTATGTAGTACTTGCACATCTCATCAGCATCTAGCCTGTCTTTCCATTCCTTCAACTGGGCCTCAGTAGCACTTGGTCCTGGCATAACCGATTGAGGGGTACTTAGAGCAATTGAGTATTTGCCAACCCTTAGGACGAGCATAAGGTTACACTTCCAGTCCTTGTAGTTTGGTCCCGTAAGTTTGTTATCATTAAGGATGGAGGCAAGGGGGTCGAGCTTGGTCATAATTTATGTAAACAATGGTTTAAAGAAAAAATTAGGGTCTACTATAATCTATTTCATAGAATTTAAAAATAGATAATGCTTACTCCAGCCGCTATGTCTTCACTACCTCAAGTGGAGACATCCAAGAATCTAAATTTTTTGGGCTCGAGCACTAAGACTATCGGCCTTGAATTGGAGACAACATCTCGGTGAGAGCATGCAACCACTTCTGCCAACGGGATGTTTACGACCTAGTCTTCATCAGAATTACCCATGACAAACTGAAAGACCTCCCAGTCTCCTTTTGGCCAGCTTTATACTATGTGCAGCAATGGCGACTTCACACAAGCTTTCGGATGCTTCCCATAAATCTAGTTGGTATCAGCAGGGGTTTCATAGGTTTCCGCGGTGCAGAAAAAAATCATCACCTACTGCCACCAACATCCTCCATGTCCCGAAGGAAACCACTAGGCAAATCAGTATGAAAGGAAACACAGCTTTTACCCGGTAGGAATATCGAACTGTGTACCTCCCACCCAGACCCTTAGCCGATTAATTATAGAGGTCAAGGGCTCGGAAGGAACCTTTTACACATATCTTCTTTGTGAGGTTTTATGCATATCTAGAAAGGTCATAACCTCCTAGACCTAGACCCTGGTCTACCGTGCTCCCACTAGGATTACAAACCTTCCCGCAAAGTATTAGTATCCTTAGAAAATATCGTAGTCCCTACCTTGAATACTCAGCTTTCACCTTTCTTGCAAGGATCACATTACATAGATTCCAAGGATCCCGATACTTTACTAGTTTGCCCATAATCCTAAAATCTGAAGCCTAGCCAAGGTCAACGTGAAAAGGACTCTCACTAGAATGATGCCTCGTTCACAATTTGATGCTTGATGTCATAGTAGACCTTATCTCATTATAGGTTTCGATGCTAGCCAAATAGGGACATTCGACAACCTCCACCGGACCTCAACCTAATGGTGGCATAACCAAATCGTGATGAGTTCACACTACCATCAAACGTCAACTAGAAACGGGTATCACTTAGTGGAATCCTAACCTAACTTGGTCACTAGGACCATGTGGGGAAAAGGCATCCCACTAGGGTTATCATACTTCTTATGGGGACATTAGTTATCTCTAAACAAATTTAACATGTGTCTATCTTGACGCATAGTACTTGGCTACCTGAACTACCACGAGGGCGGTTACCACCTTTTCTTTTAGTTAGTCATCGGATTCGCACATGTTAGAACCATATAGAGACACCGATGAATCCATAAGCTAAGTACTAACCCTAAGCCTGATCTAGAGACTAACTCACAAACAAGATAGATAATTAAATTATTATCGTGGTTCTCTAAATACTAACTAAAAGAGAACAATAGAAAAAACATCCAAACTGAATCAAGTCTAGGGTCAGACTCCTGAACCTGAATAGCCCAGCCAAGATATCCCGTTCTTTTATTCTGTACGATCTCTGATGATGATCACGATCATCGCCAACGTGCACGCTTTCACCGGATCTTTGCACTCCATGGTACCGCTTGTCCGAACCATGGATGTAGCATCATATCCTTCTTCCTGTGATCGAAAAACTAACACACTTCGAGCAAGTGCTCGTTTATGTACAATTTCGCTAGAAAGAAAAGGAAACAATCCTAGAAAATATAGCCAGGGAACCGAGGGTGGTCAACCTCTACCCCCGCCCATCTAGAGCCTTAAAATCCACAAGCACAATAATAATCAATGCAAAAATTAAATCCGGGGTCCGACCCCTGGAAGCATGCAATCATAGATTATTATTCAGCACGACACCTGCAAAGAAACGATACATAGCACAATCCATATGCATGATCTACGTCGAACCCCGACGAAAACATATGCCATCATATATTTACATGATATTTTCATAAATTCAAACATGAAACACACACTGAAGCGTGCTATGATACCAATTGTTGCAAATTAAATCCCATTATCAGAGTCACAGCAAAAGCAAAAAGTAGATCCGAAGATCCTATGGTGTAAGTTCCATTACAATTAATTCTGCAAAGCAATCTACATACAAATCTATGATCTTAGCATATGTGCGGACAACCTAGAGGCATACTATGATCTACGGAAGGAATGCATGAATATAGTTAGATGTTTAGAATCATCATACCTTGTGGATCTATGATCCAAAGAGAATGGAATGATGATGAACCGCACGTGAATCGCAAGGGAAGCTGTCGGATGGCACCTTGTCCTTTCCGAATAGAGGAATCCTCAAAGTCCTATCTCTGAGTGCAAGGACTACAAGCCGACGAAGGAATTCGTTGCAAAGACGACGGTAAGCCATGAGATCTCCTTCTTCTATTTCTCTTTTCTTCCTTTTCCTTCATTCCTCCTTCTTCTTCCTCTTTCTTCCTTGGCCGAAACCACAAAAAAGGGAGAAGGGGGAGGGGGTCGGGTTTTCTAGATAGGGGAGCATATAGGGTGGCCCCCTCTCCCTCCAGTCCCTTTATAGGGCCGGCCCTAACTCACATACGCAAGCTAGGACTAGCCCCCTAGTGATTGGGATATGGGGGGGGGGGCAGTTTTTAGGGTTTTCACATGTCTATCGTGAAGCCTAGACGAAAAAGCCTTTTACAAAAAGTGAAACACTGTAAGAGAGATTGAGTGAGGTGCGCTACTCGGAATCGAGTTCCATCAGTGCCTATGAGCTCCTAGAATTATTCTTCTTATTTTAGGATCCATATTCAATATATTCTGAGCTATATTTCAGTATTTACCAAAATACCCCTATGACCCTTAACACATATGAATTAGGTTCTGAGGCTCCGGGCTTGCGCTCTATCGCGCTACTTCACATCCAACGTATCCAACCAAGTCGGGGAACAATTCCTATACACAATGACATGGTGGAACCTTCAGGGTTTAGGATCTCTTATTCCAACCAGATCCCTGATTAACTATTCCGGTGATGCATCGAAAGTTTCGTTAATCAGCCCTAATCCGATTAACCCGCGTAGCTACCCAGAGTGCGACACGAGTTGAACTCTAGTGATCCTAAACTTATGTTACTCCCTCATAACCCTGTTCTCTACTATACTCTGATAATCCTCAGTCCCTCCTATTACTGGTGCCATGATACGACTCGGGCGGTAGGGAGCACCGTCAGATCTCGATCGATCATCTGACTAGGATTTGATGACTTGTCATCTATAATACCACACACCTACCGGTGCTATACCTAGTATCCGGAACGTCGTCAGTCATACTGACAACCACCAGGCCTGGATTAACTGTGTGGATAGATTGACTCATCAAAATGCACCCATCCAACACTGGACGTTGGATAACCTGTAGGGATTGCATGCTACTCAAGAGCTAGTCGGGTAACCCAACGTACTATGATATTAGACTATGGAAGGTCCGCACAAGTTGGCACATCAAAGCACCACACAATTGGTTGGCCCAGTGTACATGGTATCTTAGGGTTAAGAACAGATTATCTATAGTAGTAAGATGGTTTATGCATCAATGTCTGAATCACTGAACTGTGCACTATCTTGGTTCCTGTACAACATGATCATCGCGCTTGGTCAGGTGAATGGGAATCCTATGTTCCCGTGGTAGAGACTTCACCACATCCTCTACCTACCAATAGCTTATTCTCAGTGAAGTGTCGGCATCACCAAAGCTGTAAACTAGTTCTAGGTCTACACAGAACTGGTCCACTGGGTCTCCTAAGCATGAATCCACTATGCACCTCAGTGGCCTACCGTGTTCCCTAGGGTCCTTTTATTATATGTGTATTAACATATACCAAAGTAGTATTCTAATTAAAGCAATAACCAAAGTCATCTTAATTAATGTTAATACAGAAAATCCACTCTCAAGACACACGAGCTACAACACTTCTATGTTTGGGAGGGGAAATTATATAAGTAGCTCATGATCTCCTTCTCTCCAGGTGATATGGGGCTAACTTGTGGCCTTGTAAACCTCACCTCATCCACCTCACCTCACCTTATCCATCTTGGCATCCTAGCTTTAGGAGTCTTGGTTCTTGGTTATTGGCCTATTAGATCTTGATCGTCACAATCCACCCCCCTTAGGGCTACACGTCCTCGTATAGGGTTAGACCCCCCATCTCGAGGAGAATCGGCTCTGATACCATTTTGTAACATCCGCACTAAACACACAAGATATTGTCCGCTTTGCCCGTGCCTGCACGAGAACTTCCCAGGGTGGTCACCTATCCTAGTACTACTCTCGCCCGAGCACGCTTAACTGTAGAGTTCTTACGAAATCCGTAGCGGTGCACGGTTTTAAAATGCGTCTTCTATGTTTGGGAGGGGAAATTATATAAGTAGCTCAGGATCTCCTTCTATCCAAGCGATGTGGGGCTAACTCGTGGCTCACCTCACCTCACCTCACCTTACCTCATCCATCTTGGCATCCCAGCCTCAGGAGTCTTGGTTCTTGGCTATTGGCCTATTGGATCTTGGTCGTCACAATCCACCTCCTTTAGGGCTACACGTCCTCATGTAGGGTTAGACCCCCCTATCCCGAGGAGAACCGGCTCTGATATTATTTTGTAACATCAGTCCCAAACACACAAGATATTGTTCGCTTTGCCCATGCCTGCACGAGAACTTCCCAGGGTGGTCACCCATCCTAGTACTACTCTCGCCCGAGCACGCTTAACTATGGAGTTCTTACGAAATCCGTAGCGGCGCACGATTTAAAACACATCTTCTATGTTTGGGAGGGTTATATAAGTAGTTCAGGATCTCCTTCTCTCCAGGCAATGTGGGGCTAACTCGTGGCCTTGTACACCTCAACTCACCTTATCCATCTTGGCATCCCATCCTCAAGAGTCTTGGTTCTTGGCTATTGGCCTATTGGATCTTGGTCGTCACACTAGCCCTCTATCATGATAGAGAGAATTACGGCTTGAAGGTAATCGGCCTTCTGAGTGCCGATAGGCACAAACATTTACTAGTATTCAATAAGGTAGGACAACGCTTCATCAATAATAGATATTATTTAAATAATAATAATAATAGACGACATACATATAGGGGAAAAATATATTGCCAACTCCCATTGGCTATTTATAGCTGACTGGATAGAAGTTGAACGACAACTGCTATCGGCTATTTATAGCAGACTAGATAGGAGAAGATGAAAAGGCCGAGAATATAGCAGACTAGATAGAAGAAGATGAAAAGGCTGAGAATAAAGCTGTGGCATTGGGACGGAACACTCTCGAGAAAGGAAGAAGTGACGGGACATAAAGGACCGTGATTCCCAAGGAAGCACCAGAGTCAAAGATGACGTAACCACATGGAGAATGATGTAGACAAAAGACTCGAGGGGTCCAACGTCTTAGCTAGCATCCTCTACAAGGCATTGAGATGAAAGCCGAGGGGTTCGATGCCTTAATTAGCTTCTCCCGCAGGCCATCGAGGTGAAAGCCGAAGGGTCAGATGCTTAGCATCCCCCGCAGGACATTGAGATGAAAGCCGAGGGGTCCAATGCCTTAGCATCCCTCGCAGACCGTTGAGATGAAAGTCGAGGGGTCCTATGCCTTATCATCCCCTGCAGTCTGTTGAGGTGAAAGCCGAGGGGTCCGATGGCTTAGTCTATACATAGTTCCATCCTTGGTCTATACATAGTTCCGTCCCTGTTAAGGAGCCCGACAAGCCATATCAACTTATTGAGAGATTGATAAAAGGAGATATAGAATACAACTTATTGGTCTCACAAATTAAATCTCACATATTATTTAAACTGGATCCACAAATTTTTTTTTCAATAAGAAAGGTTCTATCATGACTTACGGCACTTACCCAACCCCACTAGCATAATCAATAATGGATACCAATCCCAAAGGATTGTCTAGAGCCAAAGGTGTTATTCGGGTTAAGATAGACTTCCAAAGAGAATTATGGGGGGAAATTTTCGAGCCGCCTTGATCGAGAACCCCACCCCACAGCCTTGATTAATATGGTTGATTTGCAAGTGTATAGATTAAGATTAGAGAGATGAGACTGAGAGAGAGGGTAGAGAGTGTTGACACAAGAATTGTTGACGGAGTTCGGCCTTACGACCTACGTCTCCGGGCGAGAGGTGCCACCTGATCTTCACTATAATATAAGTAAGGAGGGTTGAGCGTTCTCTCGACAGACTGAGAGAAGCTTTTTACAATCTGTTTGCACGAAGCAATTAGAAGAGTTCAAGAGGAAGAATAAAGGGCTCTGGCTCTGGATCTAGAATCCCTCTTTCTCTGATTGAATCACCAAAACCCCCGCTCCTGAATGCCTTTGGGGTCCTTTTATAGTATACGCATGTGCCCAATATGGCAGTGATGACATGGTGATGATGATGTGGCACTGGTTCTAGGCCTCTTTGCTAGGCCCTTATTGGGCCGTTGTTCGGGCCCAATAAGGGGGAGGGCTTGATCTGCGAGCCTTGCAGAGTGGGCCCATGAGCCTGGGCAGGCTTACCCACTTGGGTCGTTGTGCGGGCCCATGT
Organism: Chamaelirium japonicum; assembly: GCA_947650365.1. Taxonomy (NCBI): domain Eukaryota; kingdom Viridiplantae; phylum Streptophyta; class Magnoliopsida; order Liliales; family Melanthiaceae; genus Chamaelirium; species Chamaelirium japonicum. Next base: position 719,456 of record CANTAL010000114.1, read on the forward strand.
GGCTCTGATCCGGTCCGGTACAATTTTTGCACCCACAAGAACCAACTATATTATCAACTTAATCTATATAACATACAACGATTGTTCACAAGCTGATTAAGGTAAAAAGACTCGAAATAGATCCACTACAAGGAAAGGGCTTATTGTCGACGGATATTTTTATTACCGTCGGTAATAATATTAATATTACCGACGGTAATAATAATATCCGTCGGCAATAAACCTTTAATACTTTACTAATATTTAAAATATTTATTACCGACGGTATTGTTTTATCCGTCGGTAATATATTATTACCGACGGTCGTTATTATTACCGTCGGTACAAGTAATTATTACCGACGGACTAACAATATGCCATCGCAAATACTATTTTTTGTTATTTTAATAATTTTTTTACATATATATTACCGACAGCCATTTTTTTTTCGTCGGTAATGTATTTGTACCGACGGAATATTCTTAGCCATTGGTATAAATATTATTATTACCGACGGATATATTTTAGATCCGTCGGTAATAATATTATTACCGACGGAAGAGGTATTTCCATTGGGAATAAGTCCTGCGATTTAAAGATGTTTCGATCCCTGGCCTTCGTTGCTCTCTGGATCTATTTCGCCCCCCCTCCCCCCCCCCCCCCGGCCCTACCGATTTCGATCCCCCCCCGGCCCCCTCCGGCGCACCCCCCCGTCCCCCGACATCTCCTCCGGCGCGCCCCGGCCTCCTTCGGCTCACATCCCCGGCCCCCCGGTGCCCCCCCTCCCCTCCCCGGTGTTTCGATCCCCCCCTCAGCGCGCCTCCGGCTCCCCCTCCGGTTACCTCTAGTGAGTCCCCTCCTCCTCCTCCTCTCATCCTCCTTCTCCTCCTCATTTTGTTCCAATTCGCACCCTAAAATTTGAAATGTTAGCACAATACCCCTTTTGTCAACTGTTTTGTTCGAAAATGCACCCTAAAGGTTGAAATGCTAGCACAATACCCATTAAAAAATGTTGTTCTACCTCTGCAGCTGCTTCAGAATTTGTAGTGTTGCCCGTCTGTTGTCACACAGAACTCAAGTTTTTAGTTTTTCATTTTATATGCACTTAGCATTGGGCCCTGTTGTCAAAGAGAACTCAAGTGTCGGGTTCTTAGATGGATTTATCTCTTGTTCATTCATTGAGCTTGAAACTCATTTACCTTGTAATGATAGATAGAGTACACACCAATTAAGAGCCTTAAGGGTTAGAGGTGGCGACGGAGATCAGGAAAGATACCCTGATTAGAACCAGACTATAATTCGGTTTATATCCAAAAGTCAAATCACATTACTACAAAATGGGTACAGATCCTATAGAAGGGTATAAAAGTGTATGGGATCCATATTCAAATTATTGAGGATTACAAGAACTTAATTATAGAGAAAGTAAATATATTACAAAAATAAATGTATTAGGGTTTAGGGTTTTAGGGTTAGGATTAGGATTTAGGGTTAGGGTTTAGGGTTAGGATTTAGGGTTTTAGGTTTTAGGATTTAGGGTTTAGGTTCTAGGGTTAGGGTTTAGGGTTTTAGGGTTTAGGGTTTAGGGTTTTAAGGTTTAGGGTTAGGATTAGGGTTTAGGTTTAGGAGTTAGGGTTTAGGGTTTAGGGTTTAGGGTTTAGGTTTAGGAGTTAGGGTTTAAGGTTTTAGGGTTTAGGGTTAGGGTTTAGGTTTAGGGTTTAGGAGTTAGGGTTTAGGGTTTTAGTGTTAGTGTTTAGGGTTTTAGGGTTAGGGTTTTAGGGTTTTAGGGTTTAGGTTTCAGGGTTAAGGCTTAGGGTTTAGGGTTTAGGGGTTAGGGTTTAGGATGTTATATTGGCGAAGTTAAATTTTTTTTTTTTTAACCTAAACGCTAAACCCTTACCTGGATTGTTTCATATGTAAATTGGACTGTTAGAAAATGAATATCTTACTATTTCATATGTAAATCAAATTGTTTCATATATAAATCATATTATTTCATATGTATATCATATTGTTTTATACTGTTTCATATGTAAATCAAACTGTTTCATATTGTTTCATATGTAAATCATACTGTTTCATATGTAAATCAAACTGTTATTTATATCATATTATTTCGTATAGAAAAATATTACTGCTTTCAGATGGCATCGCGGTCGAGGGTTCATAGAGGCAGGGGTGGGCTAGCTCGGAGTGCTCCGGCTGCCACCCCAGGGTTCGAGGCCGAGCCCTCCGGATCTGGTAGTGTTGTTCCTCTCTCCACACCAGCTCCTGATGAGGTCGCAGCCTCCGAAGCTTCGAGCAGTGCTTAGTACTCGGCTGCAGCGTCTACGCCCACAGGTAATGTTTAGATCTAAAGTTTTATATATGTTAGAAATACTTGTTCAGTACTGATGTATATTTTATTTGCAGGGTCGAGGATCACCAGGCACGTAGGCGATCGGGGCGTGACGACGGCTCGACGCTTGTCGACCTTACGCGAGCCGCTTTCCCTACAGTGGAGCGGCATGACCTTTGTGGGCGAGCACGCTTCTGACACCGCCACATTGGTCGGTATGATAGTACGGCAGGAGAGGAATGCCCCTATTATGGGGATAAAGGGGTGGAAGAACATTGATGCATCCTATAAGGAGAGGATGTATCAGGTCTTTTTGGTATGTTAGTTTCATTAAATCATTTTAGAATAATATCGTACTTCTTTATAATTTGATTTGATAAAATGACTTGATTCTAAATTGATTTTATAGGAGAAATTTAAATGGGAGAACATGAAAACTGACACCAATCGGGAGGACTTGTAAAAGACGATGAGTGAGCAGTACAGGGATTACCGTTACGAGCTTTACCAGCTCTACGGTTACTTGGTCGGCTAGCCGGCTGAGGAGTTACAGGCTGCGACCGTGACGAGAGACACGCCACCACTACACGTTCTACAGTTTTTGGTCGCTCACTGGACTACCCCTTAGTTTCAGGTATAATTATTATTTTGTTGATTCGTACTTGTTTTAATGTTATACTAAAAATTTATATTGATGTTTCAAAATTTAATTGATTGACATAGGCGAGTTCTGCTAAAGGCAAGCAGAATAGAAATGCCTCGACGATACCTGCTCCAGTGAAGGAGAGGACCTCCATGCCCCAGCTTGCCCAGCAGCTGGTAAATGATACAAACATTTTATTATTTAAAGCTCTATAAATGTTATATTAACTCATCTATTTATTTTATATGTCAAACAAACACAGTCCTTGGGCCACGAGCCTAATTGGATTGACCTTTTTGAGGCCTCTAGGAGGCGACGTACCGATGGGGCATTTATACACGACAGGGTTGCCTTGCAAGTGGTAAGTAATTAAATTACTGTTAATATATTCGTATATGTATGCCATAAAATATCATTGAATATCGTTGGTTGTTTTTATATAGGAGAGAATGCGACTTATGGTGACCCCGTAGGGCGAGGTTGGCTTCTCCTCCAGCTCAGTATCTGTCGACTCAGCGATGGATACTGTGCTCAGACCTGCCACGCACGGCCGTGTCCTCTGTACGGGCCTTGGAGTCATGCCCTCCTCCTACTTTGGACGAGAGGGAATGCGCTCGAGGGCACGGGACACCTAGACCGGTGCTATCACTCAGTTGCAGTCTGCGCTAGACGTGGAGCGCGAGCAGAAGCAGGCCCTCGAGTACATGGTTGAGGCGGAGCGAGAGCAGAGGCAGGCCCTCGAGCAGAGGGTTGAGGCAGAGAGGCAGGCCCTCGAGCAAAGGGTTGAGGCGGAGAGGCAGGCCCTTGAGCAGAGGGTTGAGGCGGAAAGAAAAGCTCGCCGGGCACTGAAGCAGAGTCTTAATGACTTCATAAGCCGGTCTAGCGGTGGCTCATGCTCATGATCAGGTACTAACTAATCTTTATAATATTATTAAAAAATATGAATCTTACTAATTTGAGTTTAGATCATATTATCACGCTAACATGCTAACTTATGATTTTCCAAAGCTTAGACTCTAAATCGGTCAATCGGATCGTAAATTGTTAAAATATCCAATTAGAACTCGCTCGCAAGTCCGAAATATGAAATAATTCCAAGTAGAAATTATCGGATGCCGATCCGATTACTATCCGATCGAATCCAAACCTATTTCAAATCCGAAACACGCTAACTTATGATTTTCTAACACTTAGACTCTAAATCGGTCAATCGGATCGTAAATTGTTAAAATACCAATTAGAACTCGCTCGCAAGTCCGAAATATGGAATAATTCCAAGTACGAATTATCGGATGCCGATCCGATGACTATCCGATCGAATCCAAACCTATTTCAAATCCGAAACACGATAACTTATGATTTTCCAACGCTTAGACTCTAAATCGGTCAATCGGATCGTAAATTATTAAAATTTCTAATTAGAACTCGCTCGCAAGTCCAAAATATAGAATAATTCCAAGTAGGAATTATCGGATGCCGATCTGATAATTATCCAATCGAATCAAAACCTATTTCAAATCCGAAACACACTAACTTATGATTTTCCAACACTTAGACTCTAAATCGGTCAATCGGATCGTAAATTGTTAAAATTTCAAATTAGAACACGCTCGCAAGTCCGAAATACAGAATAATTCTAAGTACAAATTATCGGATGCTGATCCGATGACTATCCGATCGAATCCAAACCTATTTTAAATTCGAAACATGCTAACTTATGATTTTCCAACACTTAGACTCTAAATCGGTCAATAGGATCGTAAATTGTTAAAATTTCAAATTAGAACTCGCTCGCAAGTCCGAAATACGGAATAATTCCAAGTACGAATTATTGGATGCCTATCCGATGACGATCCGATCGAATCCATACCTATTTCAAATCCGAAACACGCTAACTTATGATTTTCCAACACTTAGACTCTAAATCGGTCAATCGGATCGTAAATTGTTAAAATTTCCAATTAGAACTCGCTCGCAAGTCTGAAATACAGAATAATTCCAAGTATAAATTATCAGATGCCGATTCGATGACGATCCGATCGAATCTAAACCTATTTCAAATCCGAAACACGCTAATTTATGATTTTCCAACGCTTAGACTCTAAATCGGTCAATCGGATCGTAAATTGTTAAAAATTTTAATTAGAACTCGCTCGCAAGTCCGAAATACGGAATAATTTCAAGTAGAAATTATTGGATGCCGATCCGATGACTATCCGATCGAATCCAAACCTATTTCAAATCCGAAACATGCTAAATTATGATTTTCCAACGCTTAGACTCTAAATCGGTCAATCGGATCGTAAATTTTTAATTAGAACACATACACAAGTTCAAAATACGGAATAATTCTAAGTACGAATTATCGGACACCAATCCGATGACTATCCGATCGAATCCAAACCAATTTCAAATCCGAAACACGCTAACTTATGATTTTCCAACACTTAGACTCTAAATCGGTCAATCGGATCGTAAATTGTTAAAATTTCCAATTAGAACTCGCTCGTAAGTTCGAAATACAGAATAATTCCAAGTACGAATTATCGGATGCCAATCCGATGACGATCCGATCAAATCCAAACCTATTTCAAATTCGAAACACGCTAACTTATGATTTTCCAACGCTTAGACTCTAAATCGGTCAATCGGATCGTAAATTGTTAACATTTCTAATTAGAACTCGCTCGCAAGTCCGAAATACAGAATAATTCTAAGTAGAAATTATCGGATGCCGATCCGATGACTATCCGATCAAATCCAAACCAATTTCAAATCCGAAACACGCAAACTTATGATTTTCCAACGCTTAGACTCTAAATCGCTCAATCGGATCGTAAATTGTTAAATTTTCAAATTAGAACACGCTCGCAAGTCCAAAATACAGAATAATTCTAAGTACGAATTATCGGATACCGATCTGATGACTATCCGATCGAATCCAAACATATTTCAAATCCGAAACACGCTAACTTATGATTTTCCAACACTTAGACTCTAAATCGGTTAATCGGATCATAAATTGTTAAAATTTCCAATTAGAACTTGCTCACAAGTCCAAAATACGAAATAATTCCAAGTACGAATTATCGGATGCCTATCCGATGATGATCCGATCGAATCCATACCTATTTCAAATTCGAAACACACTAACTTATGATTTTCCAACACTTAGACTCTAAATCGGTCAATCGGATCGTAAATTGTTAAAATTTCCAATTAAACTCGCTTGCTAGTCCGAAATACAGAATAATTCCAAGTACGAATTATTGGATGTCGATCCGATTACGATCCGATCGAATCCAAACCTATTTCAAATCCGAAACACGTTAACTTATGATTTTCCAATGTTTAGACTCTAAATCGGTCAATCGGATTGTAAATTGTTAAAATTTATTATTAGAACTCGCTCGCAAGTCCGAAATACAGAATAATTCCAAGTAGGAATTATCGGATGCCGATCCGATGACTATCCTATCGAATCCAAACCTATTTCAAACCCAAAACATGCTAACTTATGATTTTCCAACGGTTAGACTCTAAATTGGTCAATCTGATCGTAAATTGTTAAAATTTCAAATTAGAACACGCTCGCAAGTCCGAAAACGAAATAATTCTAAGTACGAATTATCGGATGCCGATCCGATGACTATCCGATCGAATCCAAACCTATTTCAAATCCGAAACACGCTAACTTATGATTTTCCAACACTTAGACTCTAAATCGGTCAATCGGATCGTAAATTGTTAAAATACCAATTAGAACTCGCTCGCAAGTCCGAAATACGGAATAATTCCAAGTACGAATTATCGGATGCCGATCCGATGACTATCCAATCGAATTCAAACCTATTTCAAATCCGAAACACGCCACTACAAGAAATAGGTTTATTACCGACGGAAATTTCTAATACCGTCGGTAAAAACATATATTTTACCGACGATAAACATATTTTTCGTCGGTAATATGGCTTTGATTTTTTTAAATTTTTTTACATATTTATTACCGACAGTTACATATTATCCGTCAGTAATATATCTTTACCGACGACAATTATTCAGTCCGTCGGTAATATATGTTATTACCGACGGTAATACACAAGTCTGTCGCCAATAATAGTTTTTTTCATTTTAATAATTTGTTACATATTATTACCGCGACAGTAATTTATTATCCGTCGGTAATATATATTTACCGACGGTAAAAATTATATCCGTCGGTAAAATACATATTATTACCGACGGAAATAAATTACCGTCAGTAATATATATTTTACCGACGGAATACTTATTTCCGTCAGGAATAAACCTATGATTTTAACAAAACCTGATCCTCCCCCCTTTTACTGTCTGGATCTATTCTCTCTCCCCCCCCTTTCAATCCCTGCCCCCCCCCCCCTTGCGGCCCCCTCCGGCGCACCCCCCCGGCCCCCCTATCTCCTCTCCGGCACACCCCCCCGGCCTCCCCTCCGGCGCATCCCCCCACCACCCCTCCGCCGGCGCCGCTGCTCCGGCCTCTCCTCCGCCGGCGCCGCTGCTCCGGCCTCTCCTCCACCGACGCCACTGCTCCTCCTTCTCGTCCCTTTCCGGAAACCCTAATCCGGCCCTAAAGTTTGAAATGTTAGCATAATACCCCTTTTGTCAAGTACTTAATTTTCTCATTTAATGATTTTTATCTGATTAAAACTAATTGCATGCACTCTGTAGTTTAGCTCAAAAATCCAAATGGAATTACAGTGCTCTTGAACGCCACAGTGCACAGGATCTTGTTCAGGCACAAAGGTTAGGGTTTAGATTCTTAGAACGTACCTTTCATCAAGTCTCACTTAGGGTTGGAGTATGTTAGCACATTTGGCCAGCCGGCCAAACTAATAGGATAGTGAGAGTGCATAAGTAAATATACTATTGTTTTCTGAAAATCTCACTTGTAAAATCTGTTTTAATTTCATAAAGTCCAGCTAAAAAAATCCAGACAATATTAGTTTTTAGGGCAAATTACAAAAACCTCCCTTGAACTGGTCCCTTGACTTTTCTTAATTTTGTACAATTTGAACTCCCTCTGTCAACTTTTATTTTGAAAATATCATTGCCCTCGTATGCATATGTTAAATACTTTGAAAATTCTTTGAGTCTTATTAGAAATTGATAAAGAAGGGTATTTTGGGGATAAAAAGATGACGGAGGGTGATAAATACATATGGAGAGTTCATGGTTCGATTTGTTAAAAATAAATTTGAGGGGCCAATATGAAATGAGGGGCATAGTTTATGGGAGGTTCTTGTAATTTGCCCTACCTGATTTGTGGACTCATGCCACTATAGGGATCATGTTAAGCTCTAGTGTTATACAAATTTCTCTTATGGATGCTTCAGGCAAGAGACACAGATCTTGATGGATTTTAATTTAGGGGGTGCTTGAGTGTGTCAATGACATTCAAATTTTGGGGTTTATGACTTTATTCGTAATATAAGTTCAGATTGGGATTTTGACAGATTTTAATTTAGGGATTTTCATTTGCCATTTGGGAGTTTGATATAGAGATTTTTATTTTTACTAATGTAGGTATTTATTGTTTAAATCAGATCTAGAGTAGTCTTAAAGCATCTCATCATGGCGTCATCATCATCAGCATCATCTTGCTATGGGCCAAAGCCCAAACCGACCATCCAATCCAATCCAAACTGACTTTAATTGGATTGGATTGGATCGGATTCCAGTCTCAATCGGTTTGGATCGGATTGCAAATTCATCATGAGGCACTTGAGCTATATTTTTGAAATTAACGTGACCTGCAACTAAAAGTCTTCTCTCAAAAAGGACTAATGTCAAACTCCACCATATGGCAAATTAGGTATAGGTCCTTAACATATGTCAAACTTCAAACTTTGGAGAAGCTTATTAAAATATTAATGAGATTTTAGTGTTTAGGTTTAGGGTTTATGTTAGAATTAGGGTTAGAGTTAGGTTGAGGGTTTAGGTTTAGGTTAGGATTAAGGTTTAGGCTTTAAGTTAGGATTATGTTTAAAATTATGTTTATTAAACGAGCCAAGCTCGGTAAGAGCTCGTTCAAGTAGGCTTGTTTATTAAACGAGCCAAGCTCAAATAGGTCAAAGCTCAGTTTGGCTCGATTACTAAACAAGCCAAGCCCAAGCTTGAACAACCAAGCTTTTAACTGAATCAAGCTATAAGAAAGAGTATACATTTGTATTCAGAAAGAGTATAAATTGATTGCGAACATGCCTGTTTAGGGCTTGTGAGCAAAGCTCGTGAACAAGCTGGATAGGCTCATAAAAGGCTCGTGAATAGCTCAATAATGGCTTGAATAAGCCTAATATATAGCCTAGTATAAAGTTTAGACTCGTGAATAAACTCGATAAGGGATTGTTCAATCACTAATTGAGCATAGCCTAGTTTGAAGTTTAGGCTCGTGAACAAGCTCAAGCCGACCAAAGCTCGGTTTAGGCTCGTTTAATAAACGAGCCAAGCTTAAGCAGACCAAAGCTCGGCTCGTTTGGGCTCACGAATATGCTTGTTTAGGGTGATGATGATAATATTAATACGGACGATGGCGATGACATGCAGGGTATGATCCATGATTTGCAAGGTGGTATAGGCACGGATGCCGAGTCTAGTACCATCGAAGGAAGAAAAGTATATCTGCAAAGGTTCTCCTATACTTTCCGCTTAGGGACAGGCTTCAAAGGCTGTTTATGTCATCGAAGACTGCTGATCTGGTATGTTGTAACTAAAACATGCTCTAACTAAATATTATGAACCAAGTTATTTATAGCTATTACTTTGACTGTTATCCAGAGAGCTTTTAGTCGCCTTCTATCGATCGATGCAGCAAAAGCCTCATAGAATCATATTCTACAGGTGGAACATTGCTTACTATATTTTTTTTCCCACTATTGTGATTATGCCTCCCATGTGAAAGCTTCTCTTAACATGTGTCTATATATCACAGGGACGGTGTTAGCGAAAGGCAATTCAATCATGACATGCTCTATGAAATAAATGCGATTCAAAAGGTAAGTATTTGTTTCATTGCTTACATCTAGTAAGCAAGCCAATGGTTTCTCTCTTTCTCATGGTAATGATGTAGCCTTTTTTTTTTCTTTTAAACGATTGAATTTGTTTTTTAATCATGCTAGGCATGTGCCTCATTGGAAGAGGGATATCTCCCTCCTATGACATTTGTAGTGGTGCAGAAGAGGCATCACACCCGACTGTTTCCTGCTTTTCATAGAAACCGTGATTCAACTGATCGAAGTGGAAATATATTGCCGGGTAGGTATTGTACTGCAGTGGAATGGATGAATTTTGTATCGTTAGAGTCGAGCAGGTAATGTGATTGTTTGTTGTGCTTGATCAGGAACCGTCGTGGACACAACAATATGCCACCCAACGGAGTTCGATTTCTATCTCTGCAGTCATGCTGGCATACAGGTACACTTTGACTGAAGCTTTGTAAGTGCAAATTATTTTAAATTCACGCATACAATCGGTACTTCTTACGATTATTGTGGGTGCAAAAATTGTACCGGACCAGATCAGAGCAGCATGGGCCCGCGCAACGGTCCAAATGGGTAAGCCTGCCTGGGCTCACATGGGCCCACTCTACGAGGCTTGCAGATCAAGCCCTACCCCTTATTGGGCCCGAACAACAGCCCAATAAGGGCCCAGCAAGGAGGCCCAGAACCAGTGCCACGTCATCAGCGCCACGTCATCACTGCCATATCGGGCACGTGCCTACGCTATAAAAGGACCCCCAAGGCATCCAGGGAGGGGGTGGGTCATTCAATCAGAGGAAGAGAAGATTCAGAGCTAGAGCTTACTTCTCCCCTCCAAGTTTCTTTTCTTGTTGCTCCGTGCAACCCTTACTGTAAAAAGCTTCTCTCGGCCTGTCGAGAGAACGCTCAACCCCTTTATATTCAAATTATAGTGAAAATCAGGTGGCACCTCTCGCCCGGAGACGTAGGTCGTAAGACCGAACTCCGTCACCAACCCTTGTGTCATCGCCCTTTACTCTCTCTATCTATTCTCACATCTCTCTAACTCTACAAACAATCCAATTCAATCAAGGCTGTGGAGGCGGGATTCTCGATCAAGGCGGCTCGGAAATTTCCCCCCATAATCTTTGGCGCCGTCTGTGGGATATCGTTAGAGGTCTTACCCACACCTCTACCGACTCCTATTCAGCTTGCGGTGACGAGCCACAAGTCCTCATCCAAATCAACATCAACGCCATCATCACGCCGACATCAACACGCTCGATGGTGAAGGCCAGCACTAACCCACCAAAGGCGAGTGCTAAACGAACAAACGATATGCTGATCGAAGAAGAACAAGAAGTCTCGGTTGCAACCAACCGAAGAAATGTTCGGGAACGACTGGGGCCGCAAGGCAGCCTTCCAGAAGGGCACATCGATCGACGAGACCCATCATCCCCGAGGCGTCGGTCCGGCAAAGAACCTGCTATTCAAGGGAACGAGCCTCAGGCTACATATGAGATCTCAGCTGCTGACTTCCAGCTGTTAAATCTCATCAAGAAGAATGCGGCCCTCGAACAAGAGAGAGACTCCTTGAAGAAAGCAGCTGAGAGGGCGGGGGTTATGATCCTCAACTCTCCCGCTGCGACTGAAGGCCCACTGAAGACTCACCCAGCTGCGAGTCATCATCTTGAAGAACCATATGTGCCGCGGATCGAGAGGCGTCAGGTATCCATACAAGCACCAAGGCAAACGGTGTGGGATCGCCTCGATGTCGACGGTACACTAAATTATCGCCGAGAAGGATCGCCTCAATCAACAAGGTCCACTGGACGTTCTATCCCTCCGCACATGAAAGCAACAAATGCCCGCGAGCTGCTCAACCGATTAAGGCATGCCGCCGACATGGGACGCCATCATCAAGACCATAGACAGCTAATCACCTCGGTGGGGCCATTGCATCCCCAAGTTCTAGTAACCCCATTTCCTATGGGTTGGCGAACACCGAGCCTGCCAAAGTTTAACTGCATCAAGGGAGACCCTGCTCTCCATATCCTAGCCTACAAGCAGACCCTGACGCCGTATGAGTATGAGAATCATATCCTTTGCCGTATGTTCGCGGGAAGTCTTGAGGGACCTGCCATCGACTGGTACCACACGCTGCCTACCGGTACGGTGGCCACATTCAAAGAGTTGGCTGAACTTTTCATGGACCATTATCGGCTAAACTTAAAGCCAGAAAAGAAGCTGGATACACTCTACCGGCTGAAGATGGGCTCCGATGAGTCTCTAAGGAGCTTCACGATGAGGTTTCGTAATGAGCACTCTGAGCTCACCGGTCGGTCCCATAATGAGGAGGCCATCATGCTAGCATTCCAGAATGCTATCCGGCCAGAGCTCCACGTCTACACCGACTTCATCCGGTACCCTCCCAGTACCTTAGAGGCAATGTTCAAGCGCGTACAGCGGGAGATAGAGGTGGAAGACAATTAGCAGGCCAGAAGACTACGCGAGCCCCGCGAGTATCGTGACTCCCGACATAAGAAAGATGATGAAGCTCCTAATGAAGCACGCTACAAGAAGTCTGCCCATTCTGCGTCCGACCAAAAGGCCCAGGCCAAAAGGTACAATGAAGATCCAAAAGCCCCTCCAGTAGAAAAGAGGCGAACTCCAAGGGAGCAAAGGGTGTTCACTGAGCTGAACACCTCCATTGAAGACATCTTCGCCTACTTACAGAACGAGCCCTTTTGCAAGTGGCCACAGCCTCTCCCTCTAAATTCTGACCAGGCGGGAGATACGACAGCCTACTGTGAGTTTCATCGCAGCCATGGCCACCCAACCTCAACATGTCGGAAGCTAAAGCATCACATCGAAGACCTGATCCAGGAAGGGCGGCTCGATGGCTACCTCGCTAACAAGGAACCAGGTCGAGAGAAGTAAAGGCAGCAGCAGTAGAAAAAAAAAAGTCAATGTAATATATGGATGCATAATCGTAACTTCCACTGGGCAACTTCTGGAAAAGTGTAACTGCAACTTCGTTATATCAATAAAGTGTCTTTTTTTTCTCAAAATCAAATCTCTCGAAGTTCGATTCCGCCCATTCGAGTCAGAAGCTCGAAGGCAATTCGGCTACGCCCTCTCGAGGCTAAAGTCCGATAAAAGGCTCCTGGCAACCCAGGTCAACCAAAGACCTTCGATTCCGCCCGTTCAAGTCGGAAGCTCGAAGGCAATTCAGCTACGCCCTCTCGAGGCTAAAGTCCGATAAAAAGGCTCCTGGCAACCCAGGTCAACCAAAGACCTTCGATTCTGCCCATTCAAGTTGGAAGCTCGAAGGCAATTCGGCTACGCCCTTTCAAGACGAAAGTCTGATAAAAATGCTCCTGGCAACCCAGGTCAACCAAAGACCTTCGATTCCGCCCATTCAAGTTGGAAGCTCGAAGGCAATTCGGCTACGCCCTCTCGAGGCTAAAGTCTGATAAAAAGGCTCCTGGTAACCCAGGTCAACCAAAAACCTTCGATTCCGCCCATTCAAGTCGGAAGCTCGAAGGTAAGTCGGCTACACCCTCTCGAGGCTAAAGTCCGATAAAAAGGCTCCTGGTAACCCAGGTCAACCAAAGACCTTCGATTCCGCCCATTCAAGTCGGAAGCTCAAAGGCAATTCGGCTACGCCCTTTCAAGGCGAAAGTCAGATAAAAATGCTCCTGAGAATCCAGGTCAAGCTAAACTATCAACTATACTTATCCGAGGCGATGAGAATAAGTCCAAGGCAGATGTCGCCGCTTTGACATGCACCAAGTTCAAGGAGACGTCCTTGGCACTCGAAGACAAAGCCCGAGGTAACCAATGCCTCGACACTCTACAAGCCCAAGGCCCAGCCCTTGGCACTCGAAGACAAAGTCCGAGGCGACCAACGCCTCGGCACTCTACAAGCCCAAGGCCCAGCCCTTGGCACTCAAAGACAAAGTCCGAGGCGACCAACGCCTCGGCACTCTACAAGCCCAAGGCCCAGCCCTTGGCACTTGAAGGCAAAGTTCGAGGCGACCAACGCCTCGGCACTCTACAAGCCCAAGGCCCAGCCCTTGGCACTTGAAGACAAAGCTTGAGGCGACCAATGCCTCGGCACTCTACAAGCCCAAGGCCCAGCCCTTGGTATTCGAAGATAAAGTCCGAGGTAACCAATGCCTTGGCACTCTACAAGCCCAAGGCCTAGCCCTTGGCACTCGAAGATAAAGTTCGAGGCGACCAACGCCTCGGCACTCTACAAGCCCAAGGCCCAGCCCTTGGCACTTGAAGGCAAAGTTCGAGGCGACCAACGCCTCGGCACTCTACAAGCCCAAGGCCCAGCCCTTGGCACTTGAAGACAAAGCTTGAGGCGACCAATGCCTCGGCACTCTACAAGCCCAAGGCCCAGCCCTTGGCATTCGAAGATAAAGTCCGAGGTAACCAATGCCTCGGCACTCTACAAGCCCAAGGCCTAGCCCTTGGCACTCGAAGATAAAGTTCGAGGCGACCAACACCTCGGCACTCTACAAGCCCAAGGCCCAGCCCTTGGCACTTGAAGACAAAGCTTGAGGCGACCAATGCCTCGGCACTCTATAAGCCCAAGGCCCAGCCCTTGGCATTCGAAGATAAAGTCCGAGGTAACCAATGCCTCGGCACTCTACAAGCCCAAGGCCTAGCCCTTGGCACTCGAAGATAAAGTCCGAGGCGACCAATGCCTCGGCACTCTACAAGCCCAAGGCGTAGCCCTTGGCACTCGAAGATAAAGTCCGAGGCGACCAATGCCTCGACACTCTACAAGCCCAAGGCCTAGCCCTTGGCACTCGAAGATAAAAGTCCGAGGCGACCAATGCCTCGGCACTCTACAAGCCCAAGGTCCAGTCCTTGGCACTTGAAGACAAAGTCCGAGGCGACCAATGCCTCGGCACTCTACGAGCCCAAGGCCAAGTCCTTGGCACTTGAAGACAAAGTTCGAGGCGACCAACGCCTCGGCACTCTACAAGCCCAAGGCCCAGCCCTTGGCATTCGAAGACAAAGTCCGAGGCGACTCTGTCAGTGGTTGGTCTAACTCTGTCAGTGCGTGTATCCACACTGGTGCAGTCGACGGTGGGTAACACGGGATAAAATGGTGCTTCCTTGATCCTGGCTAAGTCAACACCCTCACCTGACCGTAGTACCTGACGAATACAGTAACCAGGTGCGGTAGTACTTTGGGTGAAGACTGGCTGGCCATCATGCGGCGTCATCCTAGATTATCTCTAAGAAACCCCCTCGAATATAGCATTGTTCCTCGCCGACATCCCCACGCACCAGCGTTTTACCGAAAAAGTGTCGGTTTCAAAGGGGGCTGAAATTCGAAAAATACATTACTTTCAATACCGACACTTTTTGGCCTCTTCTAGCAGCCCCAATAATGGGGTGTCGGCATCAACAAGCAACCACCCCTCGGTTTTGTCAGAAAACCGAGAGGGGGTGTGTGTCAGCATCAACAAGCAGCCCCCCCCTCGGTTTCGCACAAAAACCGAGTGGAGAAGGGACGACGGCACACCATCAGCAACACACCCCTCGGTTTCGTCAGAAAACCGAGAGGGGGTGTGTGTCGGCATCAACAAGCGACCCCCCTCGATTTCGCACGGAAAACCAAGTGGGGAGGGCGCGACGGCACACCATCAGCAGCCCACCCCTCGGCTTCGACAGAAAACCGAGAGGGGGGGTGCTCGGCGCCATCCAAACTTATCAGTCAATCTAATTCAAGTGGCATTCGCACACAAGGATCAGCCAAAGACGAAGAGTTATCTTCCATTGGGTTGGTTGAATAGCATCTCAACCTAACCTATTGAGTTGGCCGTACAAACTTCACAAGCAAAATTCCTCCTTCTTATCTGGGGGTGGACTCGTGGTAACCGTCGCGTCATCACTAGGGCCCGACTGTAGTCCCTAGTGAATACAGTAACTAGGTGCAGTTGGGTGTCGAACAGAGACGGATGAGTTACCACGTATCGATGCCTCTCCAAGACGAGCGTAAGACACTTGGCCAATGCGTTCTTTAGGGTCATCTCTTTATGAAGGTGATTACCGGAAAAGTTACTCATCAAAGTGTATGATGTTTCACGTCCACTTTGACCGGTTTTTCGATGCCTACACAACGGCACCTTATACGTATTCATCCGACATACGTATGAAAAGTTATGACTGTCAGAAGGACTCAAGGTCTTTTTCTTCAAAGATTAGCACCAGAATAATTACACGGTAATGACGGTTACGCTCGAGCCCTCAATTTGATTCGTTACGCGCCCAACTCGTATCAGGCCGAGCGCCGGGTATGAAGGAAGAACTCGCACCTCTCCCGGCCCATACGTAGATGCTCTTGGTGACAACCGATCATAATGGGAATAGGGGGTCGAATGAACCAAACACCCTCCCGTGCATTCTCCTCATGTAATTCGTCACACGGCGACGATGACGAACCTAACTCGTCCTCCCCTGCCGCGCACTCCGTCTCGCAGCGGACCGAGGCGACCCCTCCGTGCGTGCTGTCTCACAGCGACCCGAGGCAACCCCGCATGTCCTCTTTGCAGCAGCCCAAGCCAACCCCGAGGGGGTCAGCGAACCACACCCGGGTGTCCCTCCTCGCATGACAACGGCTTTCATGCGCATCCTCCAGCCACTGCCGTCCGTACCCAGCATCGACCACCGCTATTGCTACAGCCGTCCGACCCGTAGCACAGCACAAGAGAGATGGAAAGAGGAAGGACCTCGCGCACGGATCTCTCTCGCACCCGCTCTCGCTCGCGAGGACCTTCTCTCTCGCCGAAGGCTCTCTCTCGCACCCGCTCTCTCTCGCGAGGACCTTCTCTCTTGCCGAAGGCTCTCTCTCGCACCCGCTCTCTCTCGCACGGATCGCCACAGAGAAGGAAAGAGAGAGAAAGAATGGGAAGAGAGAGAGAGAAAGGAAAGAGAGAGAGAGACGTCTGCTCTCTCACCGAAGAACAGAGAAAAAGAAGAAGAGAAGGGGGGAACACCCACGCCCTTCTCCGACCCGGCCGGGGCCTGTGCCCGAAGCCGCCGACGACCGACCCCTGCAGCCGCGCCCCGCGCCCGGAGTCGCACGTCGACCACCGCTTCCGCACCGCCTTCGTCCGTCGCTGACAGCCGGACCCCGCCAGCGGCTGCGCTGCGCCAGCCGGCCACCACCGCTGAGCCTGCGCCAGCCCGCCGCTCCGCGCGCCAATCGGCCACCGCCTACGACCGGCCACCGCTGCAGCACCCACACCGGTGTCCGACCACTGCCGCTGTAGCCCGAGCCCGCGTGACCCGTGGAGAAGAAGAAGCAGAAAAAGTGAGAGAGAGAAAGGAAAGACAGAGAGAGAGAGGGACGCCCATCTCCCATTTGAGAGCCAAAGAATTGAAAGAGAGAGAGCGGGGTGCAGTGAACCCCGCCCCACAGCCTCACGTGAATGCAAGCCTTGAATGCAGTGTCTTTCTTTTTGAGGAGATTGTGGCGCGGGCTCAGCGGGCTGCTCTCTCACGCTCTCACGTGAACGAAATACAAAGATAAGGAAAGAGCGAAGTAAAATAAGGAAAGAGAGAACTAAAGAAAGGAAAAGGCTCTCGGTATGCTCTCGGTACCCTCTTGGTAACCACTCGGTATGCTCTCGGTACCCACTCGGTATGCACTCGGTACCCTCTCGGTATCCACTCGGTCGGAAAACGCACTGTTTTTTCGGAAACACCCCCTTGGAAAACTGAGACTTTTTGGCTTGCACCAAAAGGGTCTCGGTACCCACCCGGTATGCTCTCGGTACCCACTCGGTATGCACTCGGTTCCCTCTCGGTATCCACTCGGTCGGAAAACGCACTGTTTTTTCGAAAACACCCCCTCGCAAAACCGAGACTTTTTGGCTCGCGCCAAAAAGGGTCTCGGCATCGGCGGAAGAAGGCCCTGCTAATACGAACCGCGGCACCGACAACCCTCGCCAACTGCGCCAGGATCCTAAAGCGTTTGCACCATGGAATCCCAGCCGACCCAGGGGGTCCTGACCCGACTGGGAGGGGGTAACTGTGGGTGCAAAAATTATACCGGACCAGATCAGAGCAGCATGGGCCCGCGCAACGGCCCAAATGGGTAAGCCCGCCTGGGCTCACATGGGCCCACTCTACGAGGCTCGCAGATCAAGCCCTACCCCTTATTGGGCCCGAACAACGGCCCAATAAGGGCCCAGCAAGGAGGCCCAGAACCAGTGCCACATCATCAGCGCCACGTCATCACTGCCATATCGGGCACGTGCCTACGCTATAAAAGGACCCCCAAGGCATCCAGGGAGGGGGTGGGTCATTCAATCAGAGGAAGAGAAGATTCAGAGCTAGAGCTTACTTCTCCCCTCCAAGTTTCTTTTCTTGTTGCTCCGTGCAACCCTCACTGTAAAAAGCTTCTCTCGGCCTGTCGAGAGAATGCTCAACCCCTTTATATTCAAATTATAGTGAAAATCAGGTGGCACCTCTCGCCCGGAGACATAGGTCGTAAGACCGAACTCCGTCACCAACCCTTGTGTCATCGCCCTTTACTCTCTCTATCTATTCTCACATCTCTCTAACTCTACAAACAATCCAATTCAATCAAGGCTGTGGGGGTGGGATTCTCGATCAAGGCGGCTCGAAAATTTCCCTCCACAATTATACAAAGAGAATATAGTAGAAAGATGTATTGGAGAGTGTAGAGTGTATATATATAGTAAGAATATAGTAGAGAGCATTAGATAGAGAATATATTGTAGAAAATGTAGTAGAGAGGAAACATTATTCAGAATATTGTAGGGACAATGTTATATAGAGAATTTATTATAGGGAGAATGGCATAGAGAGTATTGTTTTGTGACAATCACTCCCTACAATATTTTCTATATGATTTTTTAACGCGTAGACGCTAACTTATGATTTTTCAACGCGTAGACTCTAAATTTGTCAATCAGAGGCAAAATTGTTAAAATATCTAATTAGAATTTGCTCGCAAGTCTGAAATACAAAAAAAATCCAAGTACGAATTATCGGATACCGATCCGATGACGATCCGATCGATTCCAAACCAATTTCAAATCCGAAACACGCTAATTTATGATTTTGTAACACGTAAACTCTAAATTTGTTAATCGGAGTCGAAATTGTTAAAATATCTAATTAGAACTTGCTCGCAAGTCCGAAATACGAAAAAATTCTAAGTACGAATTATCGGATGCCAATTCGATCGAATCCAAACCAATTTCAAATTCGAAACACACTAACTTATGATTTTTCAACGCTTAGACTCTAAATTGGTCAATCGGAGCGTAAATTGTTAAAATATCCAATTAGAACTCGCTCGTAAGTTCGAAATACGAAAAAAAAATTCAAAGTACGAATTATCGGATGCTAATCCGATCGAATCCAAACCTATTTCAAATCCAAAACATTCTAACTTATGATTTTTTAATGCTTAGACTCTAAATGGGTCAATCGGAGTGTAAATTGTTAAAATATCCAATTAGAACTCGCTCGTAAGTTCGAATAACCGGATGCCGATCCAATGACGATCCAATCGAATCCAAACCAATCTCAAATCCAATACAAGCTAACTTGTGGTTTTTCAACGCTTAGACTCTAAATTGATCAATCGGAGGGTAAATTATTAAAATATCCAATTAGAACTTGCTCGGAAGTCCAAAATACGAAAAAAATCCAAGTACGAATTATCGGATACCGATCTGATTAACGATCCGATCGAATCCAAACCAATTTCAAATCCGAAACTCGCTCACAAGTCCAAAATACAAAATAATTCCAAATACGAATTATCGAATGCCGATCCGATGATGATCCGATCGAATCCAAACATATTTCAAATCCGAAACACACTAACTTATGATTTTTCAACAGTTAGACTCTAAATGGATCAATCGGACCGTAAATTGTTAAAATATCCAATTAGAACTCACTCGCAAGTCCGAAATACGGAAAAATTCCAAGTACGAATTATCGGACACCGATCCGATGATGATCCGATCGAATCCAAACCTATTTCAAATCTGAGACATGCTAACTTATGATTTTTCAACGCTTAGACTGTTAATGGGTCAATCAGAGCGTAAATTGTTAAAATATCCAATTAGAACTCACTCGCAAGTCTAAAATACGGAAAAATTCCAAGTACAAATTATCGGATAGCGATCCGATCGAATCCAAACCTATTTCAAATCCGAAACATGCTAACTTATGATTTTTCAATGCTTAGACTCTAAATGGGTCAATCAGAGCATAAATTGTTAAAATATCTAATTAGAACTCGCTCGCAAGTCTGAAATACAGAAAAATTCTAAGTACGAATTATCGGATGCCGATCCGATCGAATCCAAATCTATTTCAAATCTGAAACATACTAACTTATGATTTTTCAACACTTAGACTCTAAATGGGTCAATCGAAGAGTGAATTCTTAAAATATCCAATTAGAACTCGCTCACAAGTTTGAAATACGAAATAATTCCAAGTATGAATCATCGGATGATGATCCGATGATGATTCGATTGAATCCAAACCAATTTCAAATCCGAAACATACTAACTTGTGATTTTTCAATGCTTAGATTCTAAATTGGTCAATCGGAGGGTAAATTATTAAAATAGCCAATTAGAACTTGCTTGCAAGTCTGAAATACGATAAAATTTCAAGTACGAATAACTGGATGCCGATCTAATGACGATTCAATCGAATCCAAACCAATCTCAAATCCGATACACACTAACTTGTGGTTTTTCAACGCTTAGAATCTAAATTGGTCAATTGAAGGGTAAATTATGAAAATATCCAATTAGAACTTGCTCGGAAGTCCGAAATATAAAAAAAATCCAAGTACGAATTATCGGATACCGATCCGATCGAATCCAAACTAATTTCAAATCCGAAACTTGCTCACAAGTCTGAAATACAAAATAATTCCAAGTACGAATTATCGAATGCCGATCCGATGCCGATCCAATCAAATCCAAACATATTTCAAATCCAAAACATGCTAACTTATGATTTTTCAACAGTTAGACTCTAAATGGGTCAATCAGACCGTAAATTATTAAAATATCCAATTATAACTCGCTCGCCAGTCCGAAATACGGAAAAATTCCAAGTACGAATTATCGGACACCGACCCAATGATGATCCGATCGAATCCAAACCTATTTCAAATCCAAGACACACTAACTTATGATTTTTCAACGCTTAGACTGTTAATGGGTCAATCAGAGTGTAAATTGTTAAAATATCCAATTAGAACTCGCTCGTAAGTCCGAAGTACAAAAAATTCCAAGTATGAATTGTCGGATGCCGATCCGATCGAATCCAAACCTATTTTAAATCTGAAACACGCTAACTTATGATTTTTCAACGCTTAGACTCTAAATGGGTCAATCGGAGCGTAAATTATTAACATATCCAATTAGAACTCGTTCGTAAGTCCGAAATATAAAATAATTCCAAATACGAATCATCGGATGCTGATCCGATGATGATCCGATTGAATCCAAACCAATTTCAAATCTAAAACACGCTAATTTGTGATTTTTCAATGCTTAGACTCTCAATTGGTCAATCGGACGATAAATGGTTAAGATAGCCAATTAGAACTTGCTCGCAAGTCCGAAATATGATAAAATTCCAAGTATGAATTATCGGATACCGATTCGATGACGATCCGATCGAATCCATACCAATTTTAAATCTGAAACATGCTAACTTGTGGTTTTTCAACGCTTAGACTCTAAATTGGTCAATCGGAGGGTAAATTATTAAAATATCCAATTAGAACTTACTCGCAAGTCTAAAATATGATAAAATTCCAAGTACGAATTATCGGATGCCGATCCAATGACGATCCGATCGAATCCAAACCAATTTCAAATCCAAAACACACTAACTTATGATTTTTCAACGCTTAGACTCTCAATTATAAATATAAACTATTTTTTTAACAAATATATGTTAATTGCAAGATGTGCAGCGTCAGGGGATGAGAGCATCAGTGTCGGTGCCGGGCGGCGTGGGTTGGTTGAGCTAGGGCACGCAGCTTCCCTCAGTTTTGAATTATGTAAAAATAATTTTATAATTAATATGTGGTCATTTTTTGGTCATGTCAATAATTGTCTAGTAATATGGTAATATTTGGTAATTTGTGGTAATATTTGATAAATTGTGGTGATAGTTGATTTAGTTAATTATGATAATATTTGAATGTATTGTGGTATTATTTGATAAATTGCGGTAATATTTGATAAATTGTGGTAATAGTTGATTTAGTAAATTATGGTAATATTTGAATATATTGTGGTATTATTTTAAATCACAGGAATTAAATAACATTATTTAAGTATTTTTTTTTTAAAAAAACATGTTTTATGCCGACGGAATTTATGACTTTCGTCGGTAATAAGCTATTTCATTTTTTTAAATAATTTGTATATTGCCGACAGAAATTATATCTTCTGTTGGTAATAGCCTTATATATTGCCGACGGATGAAAATATTCCGTCGGTAAAAATGTTTTATAGTTATAATTAAATATTCGTATATTACTGACGGACACAAAATATCCGTCGGTATTAATAATTAATACCGTCGGATATTTTTTTTCCGTCGTAGATTTTTCCCGATGCCTTTTTTCCCGACAGACTAGCGACGGAAGTGACTTTCGTCGCGATAAATATTTACCGATCGGATCGTAAATTGTTTAATCAGATCGTAAATTGTTAAAATTTTCAATTAGAACTCACTCACAAGTCCGAAATACGGAATAATTTCAAGTACGAATTATCGGATGCCGATCCGATGACGATCCGATTGAATCAAAACCTATTTCAAAACCAAAACACGCTAACTTATGATTTTCTAACGCTTAGACACTAAATCGGTTAATCGGATCGTAAATTGTTAAAATTTCCAATTATAACTTGCTCACAAGTCCGAAATACGGAATAATTTCAAGTATGAATTATCGGATGTCGATCCGATGCCGATCCGATCGAATCCAAATCTATTTCAAACCCGAAACATGCTAACTTATGATTTTCCAACACTTGGACTCTAAATCGGTCAATCGGATCGTAAATTGTTAAAATTTCCAATTAGAACTCGCTCGCAAGTTCGAAATATGGAATAATTCCAAGTACGAATTATCGGATGCCTATCCAATGACGATCCGATCGAATCCATACCTATTTCAAACCCGAAACACGCTAACTTATGATTTTCCAACACTTAGACTCTAAATCGGTCAATCGGATCATAAATTGTTTAAATTTTCAATTAGAACTCGCTCACAAGTCCGAAATATGGAATAATTCCAAGTACGAATTATCGGATATCGATCCGATGATGATCTGATCGAATCCAAATCTATTTCAAATCCGAAACATACTAACTTATGATTTTCCAACGCTTAGACTCTAAATCGGTCAATCGGATCGTAAATTATTAAAATATCCAATTAGAACTCGCTCGCAAGTTCGAAATATGGAATAATTCTAAGTACGAATTATCGGATGCCGATCCGATCGAATCCAAACCTATTTCAAATCCGAAACACGCTAACTTATGATTTTCCAACGCTTAGACTCTAAATCGGTGAATCGGATCGTAAATTGTTAAAATTTCCAATTAGAACTAGCTCGCAAGTCCGAAATATGAAATAATTCCAAGTACGAATTATCGGATGCCGATCTGATGACGATTCGATCGAATCCAAATCTATTTTAAATCCAAAACACGCTAACTTATGATATTTCAACGCTTAGACTCTAAATTGGTCAATCGGAGAGTAAATTGTTAAAATATCCACTTAGAACTCGCTCACAAGTCCGAAATACAAAATAATTCCAAGTACGAATTATCGGATGTCGATCCGATGATGATCCGATCGAATCCAAACCTATTTCAAATCCAAAACACGCTAATTTATGATTTTTCAACGCTTAGACTCTAAATTGGTCAATTGGTTCGTAAATTAGTCAATCGGAGCATAAATTGGTAAAATATCCAATTAGAACTCGCTCGCATGTCCGAAATATGAAATAATTCCAAGTACGAATTATCGGATGCGGATTCGATAACGATCCGATCGAATCCAAACCTATTTCAAATTTGAAACCCACTAACTTATAATTTTTCAACGCTTAGACTCTAAATTGATCAATCGTAGCGTAAATTGTTAAAATAACCAATTAGAACTCACTCGCAACTTTGAAATATGAAATAATTCAAAGTATGAAGTATCGGATGACGATCCAATTAGAACTCGCTCGCAACTCCGAAATATGAAATAATTTCAAGTACGAATTGGTCAATTGGAGCGTAAATTGAACAATCGGAGCATAAATTATTAAAATATCCAATTAGAACTCGCTTGCAAGTCCGAAATATAAAATAATTCTAAGTACTAATTATCAGATGCCGATCCGATAACGATCCGATCGAGTCCAAACCTATTTCAAATCCGAAACACGCTAACTTATGATTTTTCAACGCTTAGACTGTAAATTGGTCAATCGGAGGGTAAATTATTAAAATATCCAATTAGAACTCGCTCGCAAGTCCGAAATACGAAATAATTCCAAGTATGAATTATCGAATACCGATCCGATGACATTTTGATCGAATCCAACCTATTTCAAATCTGAAACACGCTAACTTTTGATTTTTCAACGCTTAGACTCTGAATTGGTCAATCGGAGGGTAAATTTTTAAAATATCTAATTAGAACTCGCTCGCAACTCCGAAATACGAAATAATTCCAAGTATGAATTATCGGATGCCGATCCGATGATGATTCGATCGAATCCAAACATATTTCAAATCCGAAACACGCTAGCTTATGATTTTTTAACGCTTAGACTCTAAATTGGTCAATCAGAGCGTAAATTATTAAAATATCCAATTAGAACTCGCTCGTAACTTCGAAATACGAAATAATTCTAAGTATGAATTATCGGATGCCGATCCGATCGAATCCAAACTTATTTCAAATCCAAAACACGCTAACTTATAATTTTTTAACGCTTAGACTCAGTTATAGATATAAATTAATTTTTTAACAAATACATGTTAATTGCAGGAACCGGGCGGCATCAGGGGATGAGAGCTCCAGCGTTGGTGCCAGGCAGCATGGGGTGGTTGAGATAGGACACACAGATTCCCTCAGTTTTGGATTGTGTAAAAATTATTTTGTAATATGTGGTTATTTTTTGTTCTTGTCTATAATTGTCTGGTATTATGGTAATATTTGATAATTTGCGGTAATATTTTATAAATTAAGGTAATATTTGATAATTTACGGTAATATTTTATAAATTGTGGTAATATTTGATAAATGTGATAATATATTGTGGTATTGTTGTAAATCACAGGAATTAAATAACATTATTTTGGTAAATTTTTTTTAAAAAAAATCATACTTTTTACCGACGGAAATTAAATGTTCCGTCGGCAATAATCTTTTTTATTTTTTTTTTTAAATTATTAATAAATTTCTGACGAACAATACAGATCTGTCTGTAATATATATATAATTACCGACGGTAATACTACTGACCGTCGGTAATAAGCTTATATATTACCGACGGACGGTGATTATCCGTCGGTAATAATATATTATATTTTTAATTAAGTATTTATATATTACCGACGGCCAACAAATTACTGTCGGTATTTAGTTTTATTACCGACGAAAATATTTAGTCCGTCGCCTCTTTTTCCCGACGCTTTTTTTCCTGACAGACTAGCGACGGAAATATCTTCCGTCGCTATAAATTATTACCGACGGAAAACTAATATTACCGACGGATATTTTCCGTCGGTAAAAACTATTTTTTTTTGTAGTGATCTAGATATTGATCAAAATCTGATGAGAGAGAGAGAGAAAGATAATTCAAACGAAGCTAACCCTCTCTCATGATAGAGAGAATTACGGCTTGAAGGTAGTCAGTCTTCTGAGTGCCGACACACACGAGCATTTACTAGTACGTATTCAATAAGGTAGGGCAACGCTTCATCAATAACAGATATTATTGCTCATATAAACAATAATAGGCGACATACATGTAGCCAGTGGCGGACCCAGGATTTTTTCTCAGAGGGGGCATAATTATTAAAAAGTAACTACAATCGCTGCCTCACAGTCGAAGCCTTCGGCAGGTGGCGTGACAGCGTCCCTACCCTTCCTTCGATCGCGCAGCCGAAGGCCTATTAGGATTTTGCCTCTAGTGAAGGAGAATTTCGATCGTCGGAGTCATTCGAAAATTTGAAATGATAATTGGCCAACTCGATCAAGGTGCACGATTTGTAAATAATAGACCAGATCATTTTCTTGCGGGGGGGGGGAGGGGGGGGGGGGGTATATTTCATCCATATCCCCAAAAACCTATAAATAGGCTTCGATTTACACTCGATTTTTATTCACTAAGGGCCATGGGATGAACTCTATGGGGATGTATGCACGTGCGCGGGAGGTGGCAGATCGTGGTAGGTGTCAGCCAGACAGTGGTGGACCTGGTGGCCGTCGGTGACCGGCAAACGGCGAGGTCGGGCCGTGGGTCACCAATACTGGCGGCAACGGGTGACCCATGTGGCGGTGGGGTGGTGGTTGGTGGCATGACGGTGAATATTGATTGGTGGGGGGTGATGGCTGATGGGGCGGTGACGGCTGGTGGTGGCCACCTCCACGTGATGTTGGCTATCAAAAGTTGGCTATAATTGTTTTTTGAATATATTAAACTTTGCTTCCCTTCCTCGTGAAGTTTAGTTAGATCAGATAAAAATTACAAATTGTGGAAATCAAGTAATTGACGAAAGGGGTATTGTGCTAAAATTTCAAACTTTAGGGAGTGATTTGGAACAAAATAAACTATATGGGGGGTTAAGTGTTTTTGAGCTAAACTTCAAGGGGGTAAGTGTAACTTTTTTTCCCAAACTGAGGGGGAGCTTCAGCCCCCCCTGGGCCCTATGTGGGTCCGCCCCTGCATGCAGCAGGGGAAAAATATAAAAAACCCACAGACTCCGTCTGCGTTATTCACTCTATCACCCACATAATTGATAGTGACGCACCGTCTCACCCACGTACGTAACTGATAGTGACGCACCGTCTAACAGCAATGCACCCATATAGGCTGATTAAAAAGACTCAGAATAGATCTAACTATCGATCAAAATATGAAAAAAGAGAGAATTCAAACGAAGCTAGCCCTCTCTCATGATAGAGAGAATTACGGCTTGAAGGCTAGGTAGTCAGCCTTCTGAGTACCGACACACACGAGCATTTACTAGTATTCAATCAGATACCCCAACACTCCATCAATAGTAGATATTATTTCTTATTAAACAGACAATAATACACAACACACATGCATGGGAAAATATAAAACACACACAGACTCCCATGATCCCAGCTGCGTTATTCACTCGATCTTATTCCAAGCCTGACAGTGCTACGGTGACACACTGTCTAACACGCTAACTGCACTGCACCCAAATACGCTGACCCGTAACTGACCCACTCACGTTCACTACTGCATGCACGAAATTATTTTGTCGGCTTCGGCTTGGACAGCTCCGCCACCAGTCCCTCCAGGTCCCGGGCCGAGCTCCCGCCCTCCCCCACCGCCGCCAACGCCTTCCTCTGAAGCTCCCTGGCTTTCTCCGCCCGAGGCCCGCCCACGGACTCGGTCACGGCCCGGGCGAGCTCGTCCGGGTTCGGCACCGCGTCGCCACCCTTGCACACCAGGACCCCGACCTCCGCCTCCTCCACCACTATCCTCGAGTTCACGTACTCGTCCGCACCCATAGGCCACGTCAGCATCACCGTCCCCGCCGCGGCCCCGTCTATCACCGAGTTCCACCCGCAGTGCGTCAGGAACGCGCCCACCGCCCGGTGCCCCAACACCGCCACCTGCGGGACCCACCCCTGGACCACCAACCCTCGCTTAGCTG
Source organism: Chamaelirium japonicum (assembly GCA_947650365.1). Taxonomy (NCBI): domain Eukaryota; kingdom Viridiplantae; phylum Streptophyta; class Magnoliopsida; order Liliales; family Melanthiaceae; genus Chamaelirium; species Chamaelirium japonicum. The sequence continues at coordinate 747,405 of CANTAL010000114.1, forward strand.
TCCGCTCAACGAAACCCTCTGGAAACTTCGCCGGCTCCGTCGACCCCGGCGCCTCGCCGGGTGCCGGGGCACACCAGACGAACCGAGCGCCGCTCCGCTCCAGCCCCGCAGCTACCGCGTCCGTCTGCGGCTGGTTCAGCGCCGCCTGGGGCCCGAAGCACACGTACACCACCGAGCCGTCCTCCCGGCAGCCGTCCAGCCACTTCAGCACGTCCGCTGAGCCATCACCCGACCGGAAGGAACCGCGGTCGAGGGAAGCGATGGGCCCCACCGCCCAGACGTTCGGGTGGCCGAGCTCCCCCCGCATGTGCTCGATGTAGGGGCCTTCGAGGCCAGAGAAAGAGTTGAATACGTAAGCTCGGCTGCGGGTGTTGGCGAGGAGGCCATCCCTTACGAACTCGTGGACGGGGTCGCCATCCCGGCGGGTCCAGTACATCGGCAACAGCTGGGACCAGGAGTACGTTGGGGCGTTGGGGATGTCAGGAAAGGGGACGAGGGAGTCGGGGTGATCGGGCTCGGCGCCGCCGCGGGCAGGCATTAGCTTCCATAGGGATTGGGCGATGGAGACGGCGTGGACGGAGAAGGGGCAGAAGACGAGGTGAGGGATGGAGAGGTCTGCGGCGAGGTGGTGGGTCCAGCAGTTGAGGAAGTCGGAGATGACGGCGGAGGGGGGGTGGGGAGACGAGCGGGCCCAGCTGAGGATGGGTTGGTGGAGTGCGGAGAGGGCGTGTGACATGGCGAGGTAGTGGATGGGTTGGAGGTCGTTGGCGCTCTCGACGCCGGAAGGGATGGAAGGGTGGTTGCCCGGGAATGGGAGGACGAGGGGTTCGACGGACGGTGAGGCGGCGAGGAGGTGTTTGAGGAATTGGAGGTTCTTTGGGGTGACGACGACGGTGACAGCGAGGCCGCGGCCGGAGAGGTGGTGGGCCAGGTCCAGCATCGGCAGCATGTTGCCCATGGCCGGGAAGGGGAGGAGGAGGACATGCGACGATGACAACCCTAGGGATTTCGCCATGATACCTCTCTCTCTCTCTCTCTCTCTCTCTCTCTCTCTCTCTCTCTCTCTTTCTCTCTCTCTCGCGCTCTCTCTCTCTCTCTCTCTCTCTCTCTCTCTTGTGCGCGCGCTCTCTCTCGCTAGTTCGCTCTCCATTTAAAGGCAAGCTCCATTGATTCCATGCCTTCAATGTCACGGATCGACTGAGCCATCGGTCGGAGCCATGTGGGTAGGCCTGTCAAACCGAGTTTGAGACTCCTCTACGGTTGGTCATTTTCCACGGCTCACTCGATCAGGGCTAAGTGCATTACAGCCGCATGATGACAGGCATCCAGATAAGCACATCGCAATACGTCGCATCGGATGGTTGTTATTCCCGTTTGAGGTAAAGGACCAACCTAAGGGAGTGAAACCTCTTTCTTTATTTAGTGCGCAAGCCCTAGCTAGCCAGGGCCCAAAAATTATGGGACCTAATCCGCCCCTTCAAGGACCAAGGCCCAACTAAAGCCATGTTGATATAATTACGGTAAGTATCGACGACATGATTATCTAGCCTTTTATGTTATTATGATAAGAGTTAAATAATCTTTTCCTAAGTCTAAACTACTTATGTAACACTACCTTTGGCTTTAGGCAATTATTTAAACTCACCTTCCTCATACACGGGCTTGAGACCAATAATATGACATAAAAGTACTATAAGCATTGTCGGTACGAAAATAAGCCTACGATAGAGATTAAACAGATTGAAACCAAACAACAAGATATTACGAGATTTATGACATAACAACTCACAGAGAAACAAGATTACAGAATGAACATGAAATTTTACTTGGAAAACTCTCTAATTCAAGAGAGAAAAACCACGGACAGATAACGAACGATTTATTATTTAGTTAAGTACTTCGACCCCTCACATATCCACAGTTTACATGTATTCTCTCTCTCTCTCTCTCTCTCTCTCTCTCTCTCTCTCTCTCTCACACACACACACACACACACACACACACACACACACGCATACACACACACAGACACATACACACACATACACAAAAGAGTCGCAAAAGATACACACACAAACAAAGGAGCCAAAGAATGAAGAGCATTAAGGAGAACCAAACAAGCAATAAATCTTGGGTCAGACCCGAGTGGGAAACATCAGATGTCAGAATACGAGAAGCAAAGAATAAAGAGAATTGAGGAGAACCAAACAAAAATGCATGCTCTAGGATTGCACCAGGAGATAAATTCTCGTATGAAAAAGATAATATGTTAGATGTTGAATATTGTATCGACTTTTATAATAGGTAACTGCTTTTTTATTTCGAGATTTATTAAGCCTCATGGAAGTAAGCTTTTATCAAGTGATGTTTATTCACATGATGTTTTCTGAAACCCCATTACATGAATAAAAAAATCAATAAATATGTCACTATTTTATTTATTAACGTACCCGACATATGGTATCTTACTTTTTCTAGAATTGTCGTATCGACGTATACGTATCATGCCCATATCCTATATACGTATCCATGCTTCATTGTGTTTAAGTAATGTTTCAAGTCTAACATCTTAGATATTTAAGTTATTTAACGCTTATTATTGTCTCATTTGCAAACCTAGCAAAGATAAAATCTGATTTTGATAGACTAATGATAAAGATATTTTTTCTTTCTATGCTTAACAATACTTTGGGGGTGCCTTTCTAAACCCGCTTCATAACGAAGGTCTTGCTAATCCAATGACCTTGCCACAAGATTCCATGCGGGGTCTTTAACGAGGTCATTTGAGCCATTGACCCCAAATATTTATCCATGTCGATCTATCTACGTATTGACATCAAATTCAATATGGCCTTCCATATATGCATATAGAGTATTACACAAATAATGGTTCCACTATGTTAAATTACCTTTTGCAGTTGAGTAAGATATATTCGAGCATATTAACATGCAGCCGATTGTGCAGTCTACTCATTCAATCTAGGAGAGAAAATTGTTGGCCTTATGTGACAAAGGGTTATGGATTGGGTTGAGTTTAATTATAACAATATTGGTAATGAGGGGTGAGAAAATGGTTTATGAATTTTTTGTTCTATGAAATATATTTCTTTAAACAATATTGTGTTTTAGCATTGTTTTTGTCTGGTTGATAACCTATAAGCATAGGCCCTTGTGTCTGGCCCATCTAAGCTAGTCAAGGTGTTTTGCTCAAGTGCTTCTTTATTATGTTTTGAGTATTGCTGCCACTAAGTTGACTATGTTAATATAAATGTTGCTCACATATTTATTATGGGCTTGTATAAAGATCATATTTTTTCTCTATTTATTTTAATTAGACTTGTAATAATACTTAATATGAAATTTCATAATATTTAATGTCTGTGACTCATTTTGTTTTGTTAGGTCGCACCAATGGCTTTCGGACGTAAACGGATCTATCTTTCATCAACTTTCACACCTATACAGTGTCTCCAACGGAGAGAACACGATCCCAACCCCAGCCTGTACCATCCCAACTTGTATTGATATCACATGAACCTATAACTAGTCCACCGACCGAGGCTAATAGCATTGGTAGGAATTGTAAAATATTTTTTGTATAGAATTTTCGTCTTACTTTACTATGTTATACATACTAACTCAAACATCATTTTCTTCTTTATAGTCTCAGCTCTGAGCACGAGGCGTGGATGGGGGCTGACCAAAGGCAAGGGGACAAAGAAGCTTGTGGCACTGTTTGGTAAACTAATTTGTTTAGTTCTTGTAAAAATAACATGAAGTATTTGTAGAATTGCAAAATAAGTGTTCACAGCTTAATGCAGTATCCATGAGCCAAAAGGAGATGTCTATTGAAGTCATTGGCTCAAGATCAGGGACTTGAGAGGGTTTGGGATGGGCCCGAAGCCCTTATCCTCTAGGATTGCTAATCTTTCCAAGGTATAAACTAAGGAGGTGAGGAGCCTTAAAGATAAGCAAGCGTACTCAACGGTCTGAATGAAAGCCAACAACAGCAGATTGAACACCAAAACAAGAAAATTAAAGAGTTTCAGGCTTTTCAATCATTTGTGATGGATACCTTGCGACAGGCAGGTTTTGTTTCGGAGAGTTAGAGTAGGGACAGTTTATCGGGTGACGATCATGCGATGCCTTCTTAGTTAGTATCTAACATATCAATGTATTGATTTCTAATATAATGCAATTCTTTAAGTCGATTCTTATAATGATAAAATAACTTAACTACTTCATAGAAAACTAATTGATATATTTTCTTCTTTTTTGTCATAGATGGACGATTGACTTCATTGGACTACGGATGGATCATATTAGTCATCAGTTTCTACCATTTTATTTGGTATTTAAAAAAAGATGTGGCATCATCTTCAAAGACATGAGATTTTTTTTTGTAGCCCTGCAGTTGATGTTATGGATGTAGGGTTTTGTGTTACTAATCCTTAATAGAAAAGAGCATGGATAAACACATGTACTTATAAGAATAATTTTATATTCTGATCTGACTTAAATTAATATTTATGTACTTTTGTTTTTATTAAAATATATGTGGATGAATATATATGTATAAAGATTTCAAAGAAAAAAATTTAAAATTTAACAAAAAAATATTGAGCATTTGACTTTTGATGACGCATGTAATACATTACGTCACTGAATGCGTATATTCTATGACGCGATGACTGCATCGTCTAATGTACGTATACATTTGATTCATTGGATAAAATCGACGACGCAATTATAATGTCTCTAAAAGTATACATTATGCGATGTCAAAGTATACATTCTACGATGCTATTATTTATTTGCTAGATGTTATTGGCGACACTATTATATACGTTGCCAAATGTTAAAACTTTCGGCGATGTAGACGGTGCGTCGCTAAATGCTCTATATATAAGTTTAAGTTAGTTGTTTCTGCGACGTAGGAGATCATTTTAGCGACGTTTTTAGTTTTAATTTGCGACGCTTATTGCGTCGCAGTTGGTTATGCTTTCGGCGACGCAATTTGATCACGTCGCTAAAAGTATTCTTAGACGGGGAATAGGCGACGTCTTGACGACGCAGTTGGAAGCGTCATAAAAGATATTTCACGATGAAAATGACCATTTTTGGCGATGCTCTGTTGTGTCGCAGATATTGTCTTTTCTTGTAGTGAGCCGCAAAAGATTTCAAAAAGAAGAATTGCTTTCAACTAAAGACATCGTCTCCTATTTATATATAGTTTTTCCTGGTCAAAACAAATATCAGATCCGATAATTTTGGGATTTAGTCAAAGGTAATCATCACGATATAATTGTAGCCATACAGTCCTTCTCCTTCATCTTCTTCATGCCATCGTCTTCTTTAGTAGCTTAATCAGGGGATCATCCATGAAGAAGAACGTACAATTGTTACTCCGTTAACTTGTCCATTGCTTAAGTCATCATCACGTTATATTAGTCTTCCTCCCACTTGCTTCGTAGGCTATCAAAACTTACGGGCTATGAAATGTAGAAGCTTACGGAAGGAACTCTGTTGATTCTTTCAGATCAGCATCCCTATAAATGTTCAACTTCTACATTTGTTTGGATACAGGAAACTTGCGGGAGAAGCAACCTTTCACGTCCGCATCAGCAAATGTTCATCTTACCTTCTTCCCACTTGCCCTCAAACTATTAAAGACTTAGAAGCTAAGGAAGCATAGGGAGGTTGGCGAGAGATAGATTAGCGTCTGCACATAGTCATTAATACAGGAGAATCTGTGTTCTTCTTCTTCTTTGAGTATTTATCAGGCTTCGCCAGGCTTTTTGTTGCTATGAGTTTACACCCTCATTATAAATTCAAAAGCTAACTCATAACCATCTTTCTGTACTACTTTAACCAGTTATCATAGATTTTTTGCTAACTTCTTCGTATACTGGTCTTTCTAACTTTTATCAAAGAGTTATCAGTTAATTAACAAAAATTTCATGCTCATTTATCTACATACCATTTCCTTTTGCACTCCATAAAGAGTTATCGGGAGTTTTGCTAGTCGACAACAACAGTTATCCACTGATTTGTCTTTGGTAGGTTGAAACCTACACTGTTGTAACCTTCTGAATACCTCACAACTTTATCACCTTATCACGATTGAAGATTTCTCCCATAATGATGCACATGTACATATCCATATGCTTTTATGGATGTATAGTAGCCTAGCTCCTCAGGGATGGAGGAGGTATTACAACATGCGATCTAAGAATAAATTCAAGGTGTGAAATATTGGCAGTTTAAATAACTAAAGCATTTGAAATTCCAAAAGTTATCAGTCTTCAATCTGACATTAGTCATGTCTTGATGTTGTTGCTCCAATATTCCCACTTGCTTGTGTAAGCGAATGTTAAACTGTGCATGCTTTTAATTGTCCCACATCACCCTCAGTAACTTTGTCATGAGATCGTAGACATTTGAGAGTCATTTAATGTTGACCTCTACCTTTTGCCAAATCTTTTCCAATTTGAAAATCTCCATTGCGTATAAATAGATTCTTTGTCTCAAAATTTTCTCTTTATTGCTTCATGTGTTCACATTCTTTCTTTGACTTCACTTTAATCTTTTGATTTTTATATGTTTTTAATTATTTTCATGGTTTTTTCATTTGCCATCGTTGAAACATCAATTTCAACCCCCAATGTCATTGCCTCTGGCCTATTGGTTATTTCGTTTTCCCAAGAGCATAAGGATTTCTCACAACTCTTAAGAGAGAAGGTTATTTGGTGAACGATATACTTATCTAGATACATCATGCTCGTGATACAATCATGCAGTATGAAACGATTGTATTTGATGGCCAATTCCTTGCGGGGATGAGGTTTCCCCTGACAAAATTCTCTCATAGTTTTCTTTGTAAGACGAACCTTGCTCCTTGCCAACTACCAGGAAATAATTGGAGAGTTCGTACCGGTCTGATATTACAAGATCCTCTACTCTACTGACTATGCTATTGGAAGCGACTGCATATATCTCTATATATGGTTCCTTCATCATTAAAGCATCCAAAATTACTTCCCCTTCCTTGACTTTTGAGGAAAATCATACTATTTTAGTCTGCATCAAGGCTACCCTGTTCTTTTTCCGAATTTACCCAAGCCTGATCGAGATTGGAAGGTCGATGCTCGTCTCCACATTCCCAGATTCCCCATGGGATCATATGCACCGGCCACTAAAGGAACTACGGGTGATATGTGGAACTTGAGCGATAGTTGCAGATCATAGAGAGAGATGAATGCTGGACTGCAAACATGTTGTTTGAAAAATTTCAACAAACATTCTACTGTTGCGATCTAAAACAACGGCTTTAAAAAGCCACCAACCTTGGCTTTAGATGTTTCTCCCAAGCGGAAAGGACTATATATTGCAAACAGTTTGACGTGAGTATTGTTTTGGATATTATATATTTTGATGGAGTTTGTGAGCGATCCCGAACAACAAACCCGGTTAAGCTGTAGGACAAATATAGCATGTGGACCGAAAAGCCCTTCAAACAACTTCAAATTTTTATCGAAATTCCATTGAACCTAAACAAACCTCCTACCTTTGGCAACAGCCGGAGCTGATCCTAACCGAACCTTCCACCGCCGGACCTAACCGATCCTCCCTAAACTATGATCTATACCATGAGATGAACCCTAGACCTAGATTGAACCTAACTGAACCGAAACATAACCTTTTTTTCTTGTTGCCGATGTTTGTCACCACTGCGATCGAACCTTCCGGATCTGCTACCAGACTTAACCGATCGTCCCTAAACTAAGATATTATTTCTAAAAAAAAAACAATAATAGAGGACATACATGCAGGGGAAAAATATAAAAAGCTCACAGACTACATCTGTGTTATTCATTCTCTATTATCCCTGGCCTGATTGTGCTAAAGTAAGACACTGTCTAACAATAATGCACCCAAATCGACTCTTGTTCGAGTGGTACTTCCTTTGTCTCTTGTTTGAGAGGTTCCCTGTTCGATTAGCGGTATGAACACGATGGAGGCGAACTTTTCCTCAAGGCCATCGTTACCTTGTTTAATTTGCACGTGTGATCATGATCTTTGATGCCATGTTCACATTATTATAAAATTTAATAAAAACAATAATTATGGAATTTAATAAAAACATCAGCTTTGGAACATTATTGGCTCTAAGCAATGCCAATGCCCAGATGATCCATATGCTGAGTCACTTTGGACAACAAACCAAGAAGCCCAACAAGCCAAATCAACTTATTGAGGGATCAATATCAGGTGATACTGAATATCACATATTAAATCTCACATATTGTTTAAACGGGATCCACAAAATTTTTTTCTCAATAAAAAAGGTTCTATCATGACTTACGACACTTACCTCACCCCACCAACCTAATCAATGGATACCAATCCATAGATAAACCAAAGCTCTATAAATAGTAAACCCTGTAAATAATTCCAAATCTGAAATTCCAGACCAGAAACCCACTTTCTATTTTTTCAGAGCTCTCTGAGCTTTCTGGTTTTCAGACTCATTTTCCATCCTCTGATTACTTATAAGAAGCACTCCTCGGCTTGCCGAGAGTAGCTCTACTGTTTACTCAGAGATAGTTAGGTTGTGTCTTACCACACGGAGGCGTAGGCTTTGGCCGAACTTCGTCACCACATCTAGTGTCAACTTTCTCTCTACGTGCTTGTGTGACAGCCTAGCGAGTTACAACTCTGCGCTTCAAAGCGCGCCACATCCCGAAGGGTAAAACCTTCACTCAACTGTTGGAGGAGGGTCACGTATGACGGCACAAAATCCTCCCCCAAATCAGTAACTTTGTCGTGAGATCGTAGACGGTTGAGAGTCATTCAATGTTGACCACTACCTTTAGCCAAATCTTTTCAAATTTGAAACTCTCCATTGCTTATAAATAGCTTATTTGTCTCAAAATGTTCTCTTTATTGCTTCATGTGTTCATATTCTTTCTTTGACTTCACTTTAATCTTTTGATTTTTATATGTTTCCAATCATTTTCATGGCGATTTCATCTGCTATCGTTGAACCATCATTTTCAACCCCCAATGTCATTGTCTCTGGCCAATTGGTTATTTCGTTTTCCCAAGAGCATGAGGATTTCTCACAACTGTTAAGAGAGAATGTTATTTGGTGGACGATATACGTATCTAGATACATCATGCTCGTAACGCAATCATGCAGTATGAAACGATTGTATTTGATGGCCAATTCCTTGTGGTGATGAGGTTTTCCCTGACAAAATTCTCTTGTAGTTTTCGTCGTAAGACGAACCTTGCTCCTTGCCAACTACCAGGAAATAATTGGAGGGTTCGTACCGGTCTGCTATTACAGGATCCTCTACTCTACTGACTATGCTATTGAAAGCGACTGCATATATCTCTATATATGGTTCCTTCATCATTAAAGCATCCAAAATTACTTCCCCTTCCTTGACTTTTGAGGGAAATTGTACTATTTTAGTCTGCATCAAGGCTACCCTGTTCCTTTTCCGAATTTACCTAGGCCTGATCGAGATTGGAAGGTCGATGCTCGTCTCCGCATCTCTAGATTCCCCATGGGATCACATGCACCGGCCGGCCACTGAAGGAATTACGTGTACATGTGATATGTGAAACTTGAGTGATAGTTGCAGATCATAGAGAGAGATGAATGTTGGACTGCAAACATGTTGTTAGAAGAATTTCAACAGCTTTAAAAAGCCACCAACCTCGGCTTTAGATGTTTCTCCTAAGCAGAAATGACTATATATTGCAAACAGTTTGACGTGAGTATTGTTTTGGATATTATATATTTTGATGGAGTTTGTGAGCGATCTCGAACAACAAACCCGATTAAGCTGTAGGACAAATATAGCATGTGGACCGAAATGCTTTCCAAACAACGTCAAATTTTTATCAAAATGCCATTGAACCTAAACGAACCTACCTTATGCCGCCGCCGGAGCTGATCCTAACCGAACCTTCCATCACCGGAACTAACTGAACCTCCCTAAACTATGATATATGCCATGAGATGAACCCCAGCCTAGATTGAACCTAACCAAACCGAAACATAAGCTTTTCTTCTTGTTGTTGATGTTCGTCTCCACCAGGACCAAACCTTCCGGATCTGCTGCCAGACTTAACCGACCATCCCTAAACTAAGATATTACCTGTAAAAAAAAAAAACAATAATAGAGGACATACATTCAGGGGAAAAATATAAAAAACCCAACGACTACATCTGTGTTATTCATTCTCGATTATCCCTAGTTTGATAGTGCTACAGTAACGGACGGTCTAACAGTAATGCACCCAAATCGACTCTTGATCGAGTGATACTTCCTTTGTCACTTGTTTGAGAGGTTCCCTGTTCGATTACTGGTACGAACACGATGGAGGCGAACTTTTCCTCAAGGCCATTGTTACCTTGTCTAATTTGCACGTGTGATCATGATCGTTGATGCCATGCTCACATGATTATAAAATTTAATAGAAACAATAATTATGGAATTTAATAAAAACATCAGCTATGGAGCATTATTGGCTCTAAGCAATGCCAATGCCGATATTGATCCATACACTGAGTCACTTTGGACAACAAACCAAGGAGCCCAACAAGCCAAATCAACTTATTGAGGGATCGATATCAGGTGATACTGCGTATCACATATTAAATCTCACATATTATTTAAACGGGATCCTCACAATTTTTTTTTCAATAAAAAAGGTTCAATCATGACTTACGACACTTACCTCACCCCACCAACCTAATCAATGGGTACCAATCCCACTGAATTATCCAGAGCCAGCGGAGTTAGTCGGGTTAAGATGGACTTCATCGTAATAACAATCAACTATATTATTAATTTAATTTATATATCATGCTAATGCTATGACTATTCATAACCTGATTAGGATAACAAGGCTCATAATAGATCTAGCCGTCGATGAAAATTAAAGAGAAAGAAAGTGAGAAATCAAACGAAACTAATGCGTTCTCATGATAGAGTGAATTACTGTTTGAAGGTAGTTGGCCTTAATGCTGATAGGCACGAGCATTTACTAGTATTGAACAAAGGTAGGGCAACACTTCATCAATGACATATATTATTTCTTAAAAAAAACAATAATTGATGACGGAAAAATATAAAAAACTCAAGACTCCATCTGCGTTATTCACTCTATCTTATCTCTTGCCTGACAGTGCTGCAGACGCACCGTCTAGCAGCAATGCACCCAAATTGGCTGACCCACGTAACTGACACTGACGCACCGTCTAACAACAATGCACCCAAACAGACTGACCCACGTAGCTGACCCGACATGCACGAAAAAATTTTGTGGGCTTCAGCTTGGACAGCTCCACCACCAGTCCCTCCAGGTCCCGGGCGGAGCTCCCGCCCTCCCCCGCCGCCTCCAACGCCTTCCTCCGAAGCTCCATGGCCCTCTCCGCCCGAGACCCGCCCACGGACTCGGCCACGACCCGGGCGAGCTTGTCCGGGTCCGGCACCGCGTTGGCCGGCCCCCTCGCACACCACCACCCCGACCACCACCTCCTCCACCACCAGCCTCGCGTTCACGTACTGGTCCGCACCCATGGGCCACGTCAGCAGCACGTCCCCGCCGCGATCCCCACCATCACCGACTGCCACCCGCAGTGCGTCAGGAACGCACCCACCGCCCGATGGCCCAGCAACGCCACCTGTGGGACCCACCCCTGGACCACCAACCCCCGCCCGGCTGTCCGCTCAACGAACCCCTCTGGAAACGGCGCCGGCTCCGTCTCCGGCAGCGCGCCGGGTCCCAGGGCACACCAAAAGAACCGAGCGCCGCTCCGCTCCAGCCCCGCAGCTACCGCCTCCGTCTGCGGCTGGTTCAGCACCGCCTGAGCCCCGAAGCACACGTATGTTAAGCTTTTTATTTATTGTTTTAAAAAATAAAGGATCATCATGTAACGTATAACGACTACAAATGGCTATAAACGGTTACAATAAATAGGATCTAATGGCTGGTCTTTAAAAGATCATTAAGTCCAAATAAATAGGCAGCCATCAATACATTTTGGGCTTGGCCTATATAAGAGACCCAAGACCATAGAGCTTGTATATAACAAATTGTGTTTTTGCTACCAAAAACTCGGTCTCTTTCATTCTCTTTTTGTGTTTCGATCTTTGCTACTTACTGGGTTCTTGAAAGCTACGTTGGGGTTTGCCGTACACCCTCTCGAAGTCGTGCCGACTGGAGGGAGAGCCTACCGGCTGGGTCGTCGTATCTCTACTAGTCGTTGCCGGAAGACCTGCACGCAGGGGGCAATCGACTTTTAGGACAGCGCTTGCGCGCTTCGATCAAACAGGCTCCATCCAAACTCTACATTTTTCATTTCTCTATTTTGCAAATTAGAAATCATAGATCGTAGTCAACTAGCAACTACATATCTAATATTCAATCTTTTTATTCTAGCATAATAAATATATAAATATTCATGAGATCTTAATCCTATCTTTATTAGTCATTGCATGATTAGCATGGTATTTTATTTTTAGCATTATAGAATTGATTTAATCTTGTTGAAAGATTTTATATCATCTAAATTTTTTGGTGAGATATTTCACTTGTAGCTAACAATCTAAAAGTCGATTGATTTGCAAAATTCAAATTAGCTACATGTTATATTCTAAATAAATATTCAAAAATATAAATTTTAGATATTTATCTTATGCTCACATATATTATATATTCATTCATTAAATCTTCATTTTAATCATCATTGCTCTAATAGATATTAAAATAATCATTATACTAGAAAAAAAAACTTCCTTCTTGTTTTAAAATAGCATATTTCATTAATACGAATTTGCTAGTAGTAGTATCTATTACTAATTGTAATTAGCCAATTGCATAATATTAGTTCTTAGCATATATTATCATTTACGTAAAATTATTTTATATATTCTAGTTAGAACACTTGAAAATTAAATTGTAAGAAAAATAATTTTAATTTGAGAAACTAATTATTTATAGAAAAGAATAGTACTTCATCTAATTAAAATATTAAAACTTATCGCTAGACTAGTAACTTCACGATCTCCAGTGACTTTTCTATTGCGTAACGGTGTCTAGAAAAGCTTGTCAAAAAGGCATACGTGCCTAAGACGGACTGATATTTAAGTGAGCCTAGTGCTCCACCACCCATCTGGAGCTGATCTGACCGTTGCAATCTGGGATTTCATTTGGATATCTAAGTTTAATCTAGCTAAAATCTAACTATAAAAATCTATCTATCTAATCAAAACTCTAGTAGGGAGAGCTCGGCGCATACACTTATGTATGCGTGTCTCGTCTGTAATCCCCATAATCTGGAACATTTGATAAATGATCAAATACTTCTAGTATAAGTGCACCTAACAAAAAGTCTTAACCCAAAAATCTGTTGGAAATTAATCCATGGCAGAGGCTCGCAGCGGAAGCGATTTGGCGGTCGAAAGACCGTTCATGGTGCACGTTACACAATTTAACTTTCATTGAAACTAAACTACATATGTGTGTATGTGTATGCACGTGAATCGAACACCCTAACGGCAATCTAGCGTAATGATTAACTAGCATGGATGCAAATTATAATACTCGCTAGATCTACATGTTAGATTACACATACCTTTTGTACGGATCTTTTAACCGCGGAGAATTGTCTTCTTTGTCGATGGAGACGGAAGATCGTTCGCGAAGATGCCGATGGTACGATTGGAGACATTGCCTTCTTGTTCACCCGATCTCACACGATGCACGGAACGTCGCTCTCGGATCTCTGAGTGCCTCCGAAGAACGACCCTTCTCCTTCTTCAGAACTCCACGCGAGGAAGACGAAGTTGCAAACGGGAAATCGGAGAGAGATTAGGGAGAGAACTAGAGAGATAAGAGGGGAGGGGGGTTCGGTTTTTGCAACAATAGGGCCGCCCCCCTATAGCCCTTTATATAGGGCCGACCTACCCCCTTGAATAAGGATCCAAGGGGATAAAGACCTCCCACAATTATCTCTCCATTATCTCCTTTTTATCTCTACTTGTATTTATCCGTTTTCACACGTTTTAGGGCTCGATCTTAACCAATCCAAAGCCCTATCCCTATCATATGGCCGGCCCCTATAGATGAGGGATTCTCATCCCTACAACATAGGGCCGGCCCTAGCAAGGTCTCCCACTGCTAGGGTCGGCCAACAGTAAGGTCCGGCAGAGTGAGGTTTTTACCAAAACGTCCTGACGTCTCATTTTGACCATTTTTAGCGTGCGATACCTAGCGGCCATTACTTAAGTGATTTCTACTAGTTACCTACTATTAACTGAGGCCACCGGAGGGTGCCTCTAGCAAAGTCAACTAGTCAACTCGCAGCACATCTCGGTGCATCGCACCTATGCAGCGAAGTTCACTTATGGCTAGGGATTACTACATGCGACTCTGTACTAGTCTCGGGCATAACCCTTAGTACTCGTATGTAGTTACGCATCTATCGTGCTCTAGTGCCAAGCACACACGGAGTGTTTACTTCTTTCTTCCTTCTAGTGCTTATGGTTTTCCGAGGAGATGGTTCAAGAATCGTACATAATGTTGATAAGGTGGAACCATCAGGGACCGGGGTTCATGGCTTCCAACTCAAGCTCGATCGACACACTACCCGAGTGTACCATCGATCCTACGAGCTCGAGTTAACCTGCGTAGCCACCTAGAGTGCGACGCAGGCTGCACTCCAATTCACCCAGATTTACTATGTTCTCCATCATACCCCTGCTCTCCGCTTAGTAGTGGTAAACCCGTTGTCCCTCCACTTGATGCCATGATTCACTTCGAGCGGTGGAGACTACCGTCAGACTCGAATGATCATATGACTTGGTTCCTTCAAGGTTGACTTATACATCGTACCTCTGATTACCCCGTCGAGTAATCGAACCCGGTCAAGAGTCAAACTGATGACCACCAGGCCTGGGTTTGGTACAGTGTAAGTCACACCAAGGAACGCACCTCCCTTCAGGGGTGTGGATGGCCTACAGGAGTGACACGCTAATGCAACGCCAGTCGGGTAACCCAGTACACCGTGGTTTTGGATCACTGTATACGGATCCTCACACATTGGTACGCCAAAGCACCACACAACTGGTTAGTCCATCAGACGTGGTTCCTCAGGGTTTAGGACGATTTTACCCTAAGTAGAAACACGGCTTAGTGTACCAGTGTCTGCTCACTGATCTGTACATCGTGTTAGTTCCGTTCAGCCACAGACACTGTGCCTGGTGATGACCATGGTGAAGACTTCCCATGAACTGTCATCGCCAACAGCTTAAAATGATGAGGCAACCAACCTGATCATAGCTGCGAACTGATTTAGATTATATGGGACCAATCCACTCAGTCTTCAACTCAGTGGACTACCATATAACCATGGCTCTCTGTTCTTAAAAGAACACGTAACTATGTCACACACCTATATGCATATCATATAATAATAACTATCAATCTTTATTAGACCAAAACGTAAAGTTTTACAAGCTTAGAACACATCAATCCTAACAATCTCCCACTTGGTCTAGCGAAGCAAAATGGTTTTGACTCCCATCGCGTTCACATGTCGCTCGAATGCCTTGGTAGGTATTGCCTTTGTGAAAGGATCAACAACATTATCTGTAGATGCAATCTGTGTCACCGCTACTCGCCCTTGCTTTTCAAACTGCCGAATCAAGTGGAACTTGCGCTCGATGTGCTTCCCTTTTTGGTGATGTCTTGGCTCCTTTGCTTGTGCTACCGCCCCACTATTGTCGCAGTAAAGCACAATAGGTAACTGGGCCTCTGGTACGCACCCCAAATCCGTAAGGAATTTCTTAAGCCATACCGCCTCTTTGGCTGCCTCGCACGCTGCAACGTACTTAGCCTCTATGGTAGAGTCTGCGATACATTTCTGCTTCACACTCTGCCAACTAACCGCTGCTCCTCCTAACATAAACACAAAACCTGATGTCGATTTTCTGGATTCCAAATCTGATATAAAGTCAGAATCTGTGTATCCAATCGGCGTCAGTTCTTGTGCAGTGTAAACCAACACATAGTCTCTTATTCTACGAAGGTACTTGAGTATACACTTCACTACTGTCCAGTGATCTGGACCCGGATTCGACTGAAACCGACCCATCATGCCTACTGCGAAACAGATATCTGGCTTTGTACAATGCATAGCATACATTAGACTACCTAATGCCGAAGCATAAGGTATCTTCTGTATTTCTGCTTTCTCCTCAGGTGTCTTAGGACATTGATCCTTTGACAGTTTTATGCCGTGTTTAAATGGCACAAAACCCTTCTTGGAGTTTTGCATGTCAAACCTAGCCATAACCTTATCTATATACGCAGCCTGTGACAGCGAGAGAATCCTGCTCTGGCGATCTCGTATTACCTTGATCCCCAAAATATAACTCGCTTCACCTAGGTCTTTCATATCGAACTGTGTTGACAACCAGACCTTTACCGTTGACAATGTTCTAACATCATTTCCAATGAGTAGAATATCGTCTACGTAAAGTATCAAATATACCACTGTAGTCTTATCCCTCCTCTTGTATATACATGGTTCATCCTCGTTTTGAGTGAATCCATATGACTGGATTGCCTGATCAAAACGGATGTTCCAACTTCTAGATGCTTGCTTTAGTCCATAAATGGACTTCTGCAATCTTGCAAACTAGATGTTCCTGACCCTCTGACTCAAAACCTGGTGGCTGCATCATATAAATGTCGTCTTCCAAATTTCCATTTAGGAATGCTGTCTTGACATCCATTTGCCAGATCTCCCAGTTGTAATGGGCTGCAATAGATAGGAGGATCCGAATAGACTTTATCATAGCTACCGGTGAGAAGGTTTTGTCAAAGTCGATTCCTTCTCTCTGGGTATAACCCTTGGCAACTAATCTAGCTTTATAAGTCTCAATTGTTCCATCGGATTCTCTCTTCTTCTTATACACCCACTTACACCCAATAGGTTTAATATTGGATGATGGTGTAACAAGAGTCCAGACAGCGTTATGGGACATAGATGCAATTTCTGCCTCCATGGCCTTTTGCCAGTCAGAGCCGTCAGAAGCTCCCACTGCCTCATCGTAGCTCAGTGGGTCATCCTCCTGACCTTCTGGATCAACCAATAAGGTTTCTCCATAGTATCTGTCAGGAGCTCTGATGTTTCTCTCACTGCGACAAGGTGGTGGTTGTGTTACAGGATTAATAGGTTCTATAATATCTGGTATATTAGTATCTGTAATGTCAGCTCCCACTATGCTTTCGGATGCGCTATCTGTACTAATACCCAGCAGTTCATCCAGAACTACCTTACTAGTAGGCTTGTGGTCCACAATATAATCATGTTCTAGGAAATAGGCATTCGTTGAAATGATCACCTTCTTTTCCTCAGGATCATAAAATAGACCTCCTTTGGGCTCCTTGGAATACCCTACAAATAAGCATACTCTGGTTTTAGATTCTATATTTTCCCTCTTATCCCTTTGCACATGTGCAGGGCATCCCCATATTTTGAAAGGCTATAGCAATGGCTTTCGCTTTGACCACAGTTCTCTAGCGGTCTGAGGCACTGACTTAGACGGAACGTGATTCAGAATATAAACTGTTGTTTGTAGGGCATACCCCCAAAAGGTCATTGGTAAACTGGCGTAACTCATCATGCTATGAACCATGTCCAACAAGGTTCGATTTCTTCTCTCGGAAACTCCATTCTGTTGTGGGGTTCCTGGAGCAGTTAACTGGGATGTTATCCCATGCTCCACCAGATACCCTAGGAACTCGTCAGATAGGTACTCACCTCCTCGATCAGATCGAAGGGTTTTTATATATTTACCCGTCTGCTTTTCTACTTCAGCCCTGAACTCTTTGAATATCTCAAAGGATTCCGACTTCCGTTGCATCAGGTAAATGTAACCATATCTTGAGTAATCATCAGTAAAAGTGATGAAGTACTCATGGTCTCCTATCGCCTTGACGTTCATGGGTCCACACATATCTGAATAGATTAACTCCAATACCTCAGTAGCTCTTACTCCTTTGCCTTTAAAGGACCTCTTGGTCATCTTGCCTTCCATGCAGGATTCACAGGTGGGAAGGATCTTCGTAGGATGTGTTTCTAGAAGCCCGGCCTTCACCATTCTATGGATCCTGTCTAAGGCAATATGCCAAAGTCGTAAGTGCCACAATTGAGTTAAATTTTCCAAAGGTTTCTTACGCTTAGATGAATATATTAACATTAAATGCTGAAGTTATTATGTTATCTTTTTCAAATTTAGGACTGACTATATAGAGATGATTCTGAACCATTCCTCTTATTATAAAAGTTCCATTCAGCTTAAACGACACATCAGAAGCATCAAAATAAACTGAATAACCTTCATTAACTAAAGAAGAAACAAAAATCAAGTTACGTCTCAAGGACGGTACATAAAAGACATCTCTAAGAGTCAAAGTCTTATTATTCGAAAAACTAAGATAAACGTCTCCAATAGCTTCAGTAGCAGCCACGGCCTCAGTTCCCATGCTCAAGGTCACCTCTCTATCAAGCAGCCTTCTGCTTTCCCGAAACCCCTGAAGAGAGTTACAGGCATGGTTAGTGGATCCAGAATCCACAATCCAACTAGCAAAAGAACTATTACTTGAAAGAAATGATTCAACAACTAAGAGTTGTGGATTACCTTCACCAGCATTCTGAGGCTTCTTGCAGTCCTTCTTCCAATGACCCTTCTGGCCACACCGGAAACACTTCGTGCCCGGTTTCTTTGATTCTCCAGACCCAGAGGCCCCAGCAGAGTCCTGCACAGGCGCTGACTTAGATTTCTTCTTATGTTTCTTGCCCTGAGGTTTACCAGACTTCTTAAAGGATCTGCGTTGCACGTGAAGTGCCTCGCTCTTCTGCTTGAATCCATCCTCAACTGCCTGGAGAGCTCCCAGAAGCTCTGCATTTGTCATAGCCAACTTGGTTAAATTAAAGTTGGTGACAAAGCCTTCAAAGGCTCCAGACAGTGACGAGAGAAAGATGTCTGTCATCACCTCGCCTTCTAGCACAATGTCCATGGTAGCTAGTTCGTTCTGGAACCCAAACATTTTCATCATGTGTTCCCGAACCAGCGTCCCATTGGACATCTTAGTGTCGATGAGTTTCTTGATGGTAAGGTATCGCGTAACGCGATTGTGACCTTCAAACATCTCCTTCAGATACAATATCATGTCAGAAGCGTCGGGCATCTCCTCGACTTGCTTCTGCAGAGTTGTTTGCAAAGATGCTATAATATAGCATTTACATATTTCATTAGATTCCTTCCAGTCAGTGAATGCCTTTAACTGTGCCTCTATGGCATCGGGTCCTGGCAAATCTGGCTCAGGGTCATTCAGGGCTGTCATTTGTTTACCAATCCTTAGGACCAGGTACAGGTTGCGCTTCCAGTCCTCATAGTTGGGACCGGTAAGTTTGTGGTCATTTAGGATAGCGGACAGGAGGTCTAACTTAGTCATCTGAAAATAAAAGATTGAGTAATGAGAATGCATGAAAAACTTATTTTATGGATTTTTAAAACAAGCTAATTATATCCATATGTCGACGCTACCCTCAAGCGAAGCCATCTCTATGGATTAATTAACCATGTATGTAAGATCTCGGAATCGACTGTACCTGCCCTAGGGGGCATCATACAGCGTCAATCCGCTTACACGGGCCTTTTCCTTGACCCTATCCAAATCTGCCAACTAAGGGCTATGATGGACCATGGTTATCTTTCGGCCAGTACCACGTGATCACCGTTGTCTTCGCAACGAATACCTCACGTGTACTTAGGATGCTTACCCACGAGCCTAAGCAATTACGACACGGGAGTTCATGCGGCCCCCACTAGGGTGGGATGAAAAGCCCTTCTCTCTTGGCCTCGTAATCGCTATATCCTTAGGGAGGTCATTAAGTAATTTGGCATGGAAACACACAGCTCCCACCCTAGGGGGTGTGAAGTTATGCATCCCCACCCAAACACAAAACGACTGGCCGTGGAGGCCAGAGGATCTTTAAAAGTCCTCTCTTGCATCCCTTATTATATATGAGGGTTATTTTGCGAGTATGAATTTATACAAATGCAAAGGTAGCGACCTCCTAAAAACTAGACCCTGGTCATACCATGCTCCCACTAGCGTTCAAGCCCTTCACCTAGCATTAATCATTCTCGGAATATCATAGTCCCTGCCTCAAGCGGATTTCTCCATTCAAGGGTCACATTACATATTCCGAGAATATCGATGCTTTGCAAAATTGGTTATCACACTAATGCTCTGGAGCTAATCCTAGAGTCAGACTCACTGGAAAGGACTCCCACTAGTCATGGCGCCTTGCTTTTGATGTTCAATGGATCTCCATCTCATCTTTGATTTCGATGCTGGCCAAATAGGCACACCCGACTAATCGGGTGTTGACCTAATGGTGGCATAACCATATGTGATGGGATCCCACTATCATCAAAAGTCAACTGAATAATAGGCGTCATCTAGCGAGATCCTATCCTCAAACAGTCGCTTGGACCGGAGGGGAAAGGCATCCCTCTGAATACTGATAATCATATTATCTCATCGGGGTTCAATATGAAACATAAAGAACTAATAAAGAAAGCAACCATTAAAACTGAATTACGTTCAGGGTCCGACCCCTGAACCTAATTAGCACAGCGCAGGCCTCTAGCTTTCTTCGCAAGGTTCCTCGGTCCGGCTCCTCCGTCGCGCTCGTGAACACTTTGCCGGATCGTCTTCATCCTCCAGGGTTCCGCTTCCGCTCTCGATGGTGGATTTCTTTGGCACATCTTTCTTCTCGATCTGTAACCGAAAAAACTAGTACATTTCGAGCAAGTGCTCGCTCGTACACAATATCCTAGAAAGAAAAGAAAGAACACACCTAGAAAAAAAAAGGCCATGGGAACCGAGGATGGTCAACCCCCATCACTCGCCCAATCTACAGCTCAATTACATATCCACACACAGAAAGAAAATCCAAACAATTGCTAACACGGGGTCCGACCCATGGTAGCAAGCACAAACACAAATCTAGATTTTATAGCGATGCCCTGCAAGAACGATTCATAGAACAAGCACAATCTATACATATGCATGATCTAAGCGTAAGAACCCCTATGAATTCACGCATTCATCATGCGCACACATATTGGTTTCATGAATAATCGTGAAACGCACACCACTAATGCGACTCTGATACCAATTGTTGGAAATTAATCCATGGCAGAGGCTCGCAGCGGAAGCGATTTGGCGGTCGAAAGACCGTTCATGGTGCACGTTACACGATTTAACTTTCATTGAAACTAAACTACATATGTGTGTATGTGTATGCACGTGAATCGAACACCCTAACGGCAATCTAGTGTAATGATTAACTAGCATGGATGCAAATCATAATGCTCGCTAGATCTACATGTTAGATTACACATACCTTTCGTACGGATCTTTTAACCGCGGAGAATTGTCTTCTTTGTCGATGGAGACGGAAGATCGTTCGCGAAGATGCCGATGGTACGATTGGAGACGTTGCCTTCTTATTCACCCAATCTCACACGATGCACGGAACGTCGCTCTCGGATCTCTGAGTGCCTCCAAAGAACGACCCTTCTCCTTCTTCAGAACTCCACGCGAGGAAGACGAAGTTGCAAACGGGAAATCGGAGAGAGATTAGGGAGAGAACTAGAGAGATGAGAGGGGAGTGGGGTTCGGTTTTTGCAACAATAGGGCCGGCCCCCTATAGCCCTTTATATAGGGCCGGCCTACCCCCTTGGATAAGGATCCAAGGGGATAAATACCTCCCATAATTATCTCTCCATTATCTCCTTTTTATCTCTACTTGTATTTATCCGTTTTCACACGTTTTAGGGCTCGATCTTAACCAATCCAAAGCCCTATCCCTATCATATGGCCGGCCCCTATAGATGAGGGATTCTCATCCTAACAACATAGGGCCGACCCTAGCAAGGTCTCCCACTGCCAGGGTCGGCCAACAGTGAGGTCCGGCAGAGTGAGGTTTTTACCAAAACGCCCTGACGCCTCATTTTGACCATTTCTAGCGTGCGATACCTAGCGGCCATTACTTAAGTAATTTCTACTAGTTACCTACTATTAACTGAGGCCACCGGAGGGTGCCTCTAGCAAAGTCAACTAGTCAACTCGCAGCACATCTCGGTGCATCGCACCTATGCAGCGAAGTTCACTTATGGCTAGGGATTACTACTTGCGACTCTGTACTAGTCTCGGGCATAACCCTTAGTACTTGTATGTAGTTACGCATCTACCGTGCTCTTGTGCTAAGCACACACGGAGCGTTTACTTCTTTCTTCCTTCTAGTGCTTATGGTGTTCCGAGGAGATGGTTCAAGAACCGTACATAATGTTGATAAGGTGGAACCATCAGGTACCGGGGTTCATGGCTTCCAACTCAAGCTCGATCGACACACTACCCGAGTGTACCATCGATCCTCTGAGCTCGAGTTAACCTACGTAGCCACCCAGAGTGCGATGCAGGCTGCACTCCAATTAACCCAGATTTACTATGTTCTCTATCATACCCCTGCTCTCCGCTTAGTAGTGGTAAACCCGCTGTCCCTCCACTTGATGCCATGATTCACTTCGAGCGGTGGAGACTACCGTCAGACTCAAATAATCATATGACTTGGTTCCTTCCAGGTTGACCTATACATCGTACCTCTGATTACCCCGTCGAGTAATCGAACCCGGTCAACAGTCAAACTGATGACCACCAGGCCTGGGTTTGGTACAGTGTAAGTCACACCAAGGAACGCACCTCCCTTCAGGGGTGTGGATGGCCTGCAGAAGTGACACACTAATACAACGCCAGCCGGGTAACCCTGTACACCATGGTTTTGGATCACTGCATATGGATCCTCACACATTGGTGCGCCAAAGCACCACACAACTGGTTAGTCCATCAGACGTGGTTCCTCAGGGTTTAGGACGATTTTATCCTAAGCAGAAACATGGCTTAGTGTACCAGTGTCTGCTCACTGATCTATACACCGTGTTAGTTCCGTTCAGCCACAGACACTGTGCCTGGTGATGACCATGGTGAAGACTTCCCATGAACTGTCATCGCCAACAGCTTAACATGATGAGGCGACCAAACTGATCATAGCTGCGAACTGATTTAGATTATATGGGACCAATCCACTCAGTCTTCAACTCAGTGGACTACCATATAACCATGGCTCTCTGTTCTTAAAAGAACACGTAACTATGTTACGCACCTATATGCATCTCATATAATAATAACTATCAATCTTTATTAGACCAAAACGTAAAGTTTTATAGGCTTAGAACACATCAATCCTAACAAAATCAAAATGGCAACAAGATCTACTAGGATCATTTATAGGCTAGTTCAATTTACCCCAGAAGTAAACTTGGCTATCCAAGCACTTGACTGGTGGATAGATACCGGAGCTAATATTCATGTATGTTCTGATTATTCCTGGTTCTCCACAAATGAGATCTCGAATAAAGGAATAGTGACCACGGGTAATAATTCTAAAGCACACGTACTAGGAATAGGTCGAGTCAACCTAAAGCTGACATCAGATAAGATCCTAATCCTAAGCAATGTCTACCATATTCCAGAGATTAGACGCAACCTTATTAGTGGGTCCCTCCTAGTCCAACACGGATATAAACTAGTATTCGAGTCAAACAAAGTGATTATAACTAAGGGCATGTCTTTTATAGGAAAATGGTTCATCACTGACGGCTTATTTAAGCTAAATACATGTATCCCTTCTAATAACAATAGTCCCGTTATTTTGAACATTGAGTCTTCTTCTATCTGGCACTCTAGACTAGGTCACGTTAACTACAACACCATCAAAAGAATGATGAACCTAAACCTGATACCTAAGGTAGATACCCAACATCACGACAGATGTGAAATTTGTGTAGAAGCCAAACAAGCCAAGAAACCTTTTACAATAATAGATAGACTCTGATCTCCTCGAATTAGTTCATAGCGATGTATGTGACTCAAGAAGAATCTTGAGAGGCGGTAATAGATACTTTGTTACTTTTATTGGTGATCTATCTAAGTATTTACCTCATAAAAACGAAATATGAGGTATTAGACAAATTTAAGGTCTACAAAGCTGAGGCTGAAAACCAGAAAGATAAGACCTTAAAAATTCTTAGATCTGACCGAGGTGGAGAATATACCTCAAATGAATTATCTATATTCTGTGAAATGTCTGAAATAATTCATGAGGTGACTGCTCCATATACCCCTCAATCAAATGGAATAGCCGAAAGAAAGAATAGAACCCTTATGGATATGGTCAATGCCATGTTAATTAGCTCATAAGCACCTGAGAACTTGTGGGGGGAAGCCTGTTAGAATTGGTGAGGTCTACAACTCGTAAAAAACCTATCGTTTAGCTATGTATGGTTGATAGTATAGGAATGCATACTGGTACGTACCTTAGTACGTGTTCTGATTACAGAACAGAGAGCCATGGCTACATGGTAATCCACTTGAGTGGGAGACTCAAGGGACTGGTCCTATGTAACCTAAATACGTTCGCAGCTCTAATTAGGGTTGGTCGCCCTATCAGGATAAGCTGTTGGGATAATAGAGCATGGGCGTCTCCACCACAGTCATTACCTGACACAGTGTCTGTGGCCGAACGGAACCAACACGATGCACAGATCGATGAGCAGACATCGGTGCACTAAACCGTGTTTCTGCTTAGGGTAAAACGGTCCTAAACCCTGAGGAGCCATGTCTGGTGGACTAACCAGTTGTGTAGTGCTTTGGCGTACCAATATGTGAGGATCCGGATACAGTGATCCAAAACCACGGTGTACTGGGTTACCCGGCTGGCGTTGCATCAGCATGTCACTCCTGCAGGCTATCCACACCCCTAACGGGAGGTGCGTTCCTTGGTCTGACCTACGTCGTATTAAACCCTGGCCAGGTGGTCATCAGTTGGACTGGTGACGGATCCGGTTGCTCGGAAGAGTAATCGGAGGTACGATGTATGTGGTCAACCTGGAAGAAACCGAGTTATATGAGCACTCGAGTCTGACGGTATTCTCTACCGCTCGAGTTGCATCATGGCACCATATGGAGGGACAGCGAGTTTACCATACTAAGCGGAGAGCAGGGATATGAGAGAGAACATAGTAAGTCCGGGGGAATTGGAGTGCAGCCTGCGTCGCACTCTGGGTGCTACGCAGGTTAACTCGGACTCAGAGGATCGATGGTACACTCGGGTAGTGTGTCAATCGAGTCTAAGTTGGAAGCCATGAACCCTGGTCCCTGAAGGTTCCACCTTATCGACATTATGTACGGTTCTTATACCATCTCCTCGAAACACAGAACACAGTTAAAGGAAGTGAGAAGTCCAAGCCTATGCTCCGTGAGTGCTTCGCACTAGTGCACGGTAGATGCGTAGCTACGTGTGTGCACTAAGGGGAAACCCTAAGTTAGTGCAGAGACGCGTGTTGCAATTCCTTGCCATAAGTGGACTTTGCCACATGGGTGCGATGCACCGGGACATATTACGAGTTGACTAGTTGACTTCACTAGGGGCACCCTAAGGGAACCTCAGAGAATAGTGAAATCACTGGTGCACTTCACTTATGTGTGCCTTGCAAAGTCTCGTACACGAGGAACGGCCAACTAGTGACATAAGGGCGTTTTGGTCATACCATGCGCCACTATGTACTAGCGGGGCCGGCCCTAAGTGTTGAGAGACTGGTCAAGGCCGGCCCCATTGATTTCAGGAGGTTGTTGCCTCTGATGAAAGGGCCGGCCATGAGGCACAAAAAACGAGCTGGTTTTGACCGTTTTCAAAACCAAGGAAAAGATAGAGATAAAGAAGAGATATATAGGGAAAAGGTTTGAATAAGTCAACCTTATCCATACCATCCCTATCCATATGGATAGGCCGGCCCTATATAAGGAATAGGAGAGAGGGGGGAAAAACAATGTATGGTTGCAAGCCCTAGGGCCGGCCCAAGCATGGGGAAACACTAGCCGCCCCTCTCTTCTC
Organism: Chamaelirium japonicum; assembly: GCA_947650365.1. Lineage (NCBI taxonomy): Eukaryota > Viridiplantae > Streptophyta > Magnoliopsida > Liliales > Melanthiaceae > Chamaelirium > Chamaelirium japonicum. The sequence continues at coordinate 773,524 of CANTAL010000114.1, forward strand.
CTCTCTTGTCTCTCTCTCCCTCGCTTGCGCCATTGGATAGCGACTCGTCTTTCTCGCATGGTGTTTCATAGAAGGAGAAGGCTCATCGTATGGAGGCACTCAGAGATCTATCGACGAGGTGCAGTGCATCGTGTGAGATCGGGTGAACTAGAAGGCGTCTCTCGCAATCTTTTGCTGTCCAGAATCTGCACAGAAAATCAGTGTTGTTTCTATAATTTCGGGATCTATAGAAGTCGAAACAACGTGAAACTTATTGCAAACGTTGCGTCTCGAAGTTGGCTACCTGCAGTCCAAATTTCAGCCCAATCGGAGTTCGGATTAGAAAGTTATGGCCGTCGCACCAAAGCTATATCGAGCAGATCCGAGCCCGTCTCCATCGACAAAAAAGAAATTTGTCGCGGTAAAAGAATCCGCACGCAGGTATGATCTCTAACAAGTAGATCTAACATAATTAGAACATGCATGCATGCTAGATTGTTCTTTCGCGTTAGATCATCGTTAGGGGTTCGCGTAGTTGCCATGCTAGATTCATACACGCATATGTAGATCGTTTCGATGAAAAATTTTGATATGTAACACACATCACTCATGGTCTTCGGACCTTCACTTTGCTTCCGCTGCGGGCCTCTATCATGGATTTATTTCCAACAATTGGTATCAGAGCTACGCTAGTGGTGTGCGTTTTATGTTTTTCATGAAACCGTCATGTGCGCGCATGAATAGTATGTGCCGCTATCGGGGTTCTACGAGTAGATCATGCATAGTATATTTTATGTGTTCTATCAATCATTCTTATTGGGCGCCGCTTCTAAAATTAATCTGGATATGTGAATGCTTGTTACCGGGGGTCGGACCCCGTGTTAGCGAATTTGTCTGGATGTATTTTCTTCTGTGTGTGGATAGATTTTAGAGCCATAGTCGGGCAAGTAGTGGAAGTTGACCACCCTTGATTCCCAGGCTTTTTGCTAGGCTTGTTTTCCTTTTCGTTCTAGGAAATTTTGTACGAGCGAGCACTTACTCGAAGCGTACTAGAGCTTTTTCGGTTACAGATTGAAGAAGAGGACTTGGCGTGGAGATCCACCACCGGGAGGACGAGCGGAACCTTGGAGGACGATGACGATCCGGCGAAGCGTACACGATGATGTCAAAGGGCAGAAAGTGTTAGGAGATCGTATACAGAGGCTTGCACCGGATCGAGGAGCCTTGCGAAGGAGACAGAGAGCCTGCGCTGTGCCAGTCAGGTTCAGGGGTTGGACCCTGAACTTGATTCAGTTGTGTGCTTGTTTCTTTCAGTAGTTCTTTATATTTCTGTAGAGAACCCCGATGCGATAATTTTATTATCTGTGTTAGAGGGATGCCCTTTCCCCTCGGGTCCTAGCGACCTTATTAGGCTAGGATTCCACTAGTGATGCCTATTATTTAATTGACCCTTGATGATAGCATGAATTCCTCACATTTGGTTATGCCACCATTAGGTCAACACCCGATTATTCGGGTGTGCCTATTTGGCCAGCATCGAAACCTAGAATGAGTTGGAATTCTACTATGACATCATTCGTCAAATTTATAAGCGAGGCGCCATGGTAGTGGAAGACCTTTCCTGTCAGTCTGACCTTAGGCTAGGCTCCAAAGCATTAGCGTGATAGATAGGTTTGCAAAGCATCGATGTTCTTGGGATATGTAATGTGACCCTTGAATGGAGAAATCCACTCGAGGCAGGGACTATGATATTCCAAGATCGATTAATGCTTCGCGAAAGGCTTGGAACGCTAGTGGGAGCACGGTATGACCAGGGTCTAGTGTATAGGTTGTCGTGACCTTAGTATACACTCATACTTGCATAAAATAACCCTCAAATTTAATAAGGGATGTAAAAGAGGACTTTTAGAGATTCTCTGGCCTCCATGACCAATCACTTTGTGCTCGGGTGGGAGGGCATAACTCAACAACCCCCTCGGGTGAGAGCTGTGTTTTTCCATGCCAAGCTACTTAGTGATCTCCCTCGGGATTTGGCGGTTACGGCGCCAAGGGTTCAGGCTTTTACTCACCCTCGTGGGGGCCGTTAGAACTTCCGTTCCATAATTGCCTAGGCTCATGGCTAAGCATCCGAAGTACACGTGAGGTATTCGTTGCGAAGACAATGGTGATCACGTGGTACTGGCCAAAAGATAACCATGGTCCATCAAAGCCCTTAGTTAGCAGATTTGGATAGGGTCAAGGAAAAGACCCGTGTAAGCGGATGACCTGCACACTGCCCCTCCGGACAGGTACAGCCTATTTTGAGATCTTACATGCATGGTTAAATTAATCCATAGATGTGTCTTTGCTGTGAGGGTAGCGTTGGCATTTGGATATAATTAGCTTGTTTTAAAAATCCATAAAATAAGTTATTTTGCATTCGTTTTCATTCAACCATATAGTTCCCCTATCCGCTATCCCATAAGAGAACCAGTTATCGGGTCTCTAACTACGTAGAGCGGAAGCGCTAACTTTAGCTTATGCATAGGGTAGTAAACGTACATTGGCTTCCAATCTTAATATCCCTGTACTAGACCTAATGGGTCCAGATATAACTAGGGCACTAACTAGGGCATATGATGACTAGCGAGAATCTAAGGAGATGTGCAAGTTCTGTGTCATAGCAGACTTGCAGACAACTCCTTAGAAGCAAGTCAGAGATATGTCGGGTCTTCTCAAATAAGTTTTATTTGCATATGATATCTGCTAGGCGAAGTCGGTAGACTCATCGCTTATCCACCAAGATACTTGTCGGTACCAAGATGTCAGAGGGAATGCTTGTTCGGGAACACATCCTTGAGTTCCAGATCGAACTAGATTCCAAAGACATAGTGCCAGATGACGAGGTGGTGTAAGACGTCTATCTTGCATCCTTGTTTGGAACCTTCGAATGCGTTATCAGAGACTTTAGCTTTAACAAGTTAGAGATGATAAATGCAGAACTTCTAAGGAGATTTCCAAGAGACAAAGGATGGGATCAAGATTAAAGGCAAAGCCTTTAGTGCTTAACCTAGGTCTTCTTTAGAAGAACCTAAAGGAGTAACTTATAAGAGATCAAAAAATATTCTAGTGCAGAAACTAGTGTGGACTCCTAAATATGGTAACGCTAAGGACGGAAGTGTCTCCGCTTTGGCGAGTCTAGGGGGTATTTGAAGATTGAGTATGGACTCAGGGTGTTAGGGGTTAAGACACTATTTAGTAGTAGTTCTTCTGCTTCTTGGAATGTAGATTTCGTATCTACAGAGATTCAAGGAAAGTAGAAGGCTACTTTATAGTGAAATAATCCTAACATAGGAACTGATGCCATAAGCCGTTGTGGAAGCTGTTAGATATGATTGTCTTAGTTTTTCCGAAACACGGATTTTGATTTTTAGAGATGTAGTTATGTTTCCTCCTTAGTAAATGAAGTTTTTAGTTTTAGACAGCACCTTAGGTGTGTATCTTAAACTGAAAAGATAGCTTCATTACTAGAGGAATAGATTTGAATAATCGTTTTGTATTTAATCCTAATTCGGAAATAGATTTCATGACAGCTGCAGCGTCTAATTGAAATTCATCTAAATCCTTCGGAGAATCTACCCCATTTGTGACCCCTCTGATTTAGATATTTTGCCTCTGATAAATTCAGAGGTAAATGAAGGCCGAGTTTCTATTCACAGATTCATCGGAGATCCTTCTAACCTATGAGTGTAATCTGGAAGGCAGAATAACTAAAAGGGCCACGAAGGTATGGGAGTTAGTTAATTTTGACGTCTATGGTTCCAAGAGCGTCCAGACGATAGGAGTCTCTTAGATTTAATCGAAGGAATAAGTCACTATCGGACGAGTTCCATAGGATCCTGAGGGAGCATGGGATTATCTCCCAGTTAAATGCTCCAAGGATAACACGTCAGAATGAAGTCTCCGAGAGAAGGAATCAGACTCTGTTTGACATAGTCCGTAGTATGATGAATATTGCCAAGTGCACTACCCACCTTTTTGGTGGGGTTATACCTTAAAACAGTAGCTTATATCTGAAACTATCTCTCATCTAGATCAGTGCCTCAGACCTATAGAGAGCTATGGTCTAAGCGAAAGCTGACACTATAGTGTCTCGAGATATAGGGTTATCCTGCACTTAAGCAAAAGGACAAGAGGGATGAGATGGAGATATAGTTCCAGGTATATCTGTTTGTAGGTTACCCTTAGGAGGCATAAGATGGACTGTTTTATGATCTTGAGGTTAGGAAGGTAATCGTTTCTATGAATACCATCTACCTAGACCAGGATTATATTATAGACCATAAGTTTATCAGTAAAGTAGTTCTGGGTGAACTACTGGGTACTGGTAGAGAGTGCGCATCTGAAAAACATAGTGGGAGTAAATGATACAAGAAACTAGTATACCAGGTACTGTAGAAACAATTCACTTTGTACCACCACCACCTTATCGTTGTGGGACCATCAGAGCTCCTGAAAGATACTATGGAGAAACTTCGATAGTTAATCCAGAGTTTCAGGAAGATGATCCCTAGAGCTACGAAGAAATAGTGGGAGCTTCTTTTGTACCACTACCACCTCGTCGTTGTGGGACCATCAGAGCTCCTGAAAGATACTATAGAGAAACTTCGATAGTTAATCCAGAGTTTCAGGAGGATGATCTCTAGAGCTACGAAAAGGTAGTGGGAGCTTTCGATAGCTCTGACTGCCAAAAAGACCATGGAGGCAAGCATGCATCGATGTCCCTTGGAACATTCTTGACACTTATAGCACTATCACCCTTCGGGGTGTAGATGGTGTATAAGAAGATCACCCGGTTAAGACTTAAGAAGCTAGATTAGTTGCCAAAGGAGAAGGGATTGACTATGTCAAAACCATCTCACTGGTAGCTATGCCTAAGTATATTTCGGATCCTCTTAAATCAATCACAGCCCATTATAGTTGGGAGATCTGGTTGATGGATGTCAAGACAGTTATTCCTTAACGGGAATTTGGAAATTACATATGGATGATGTAGCCCCAGGGTTTGTGTCAGTAGGTCAGGAAGATATGGAATGCAAGTTGCAACGGTCCATTTATGGACTGATGCAAGCATCCAGGATGGAATGTCTATTTTGATCAAGGGAATCCGCTCACACGGATTTGATCAGAATGAGGATAAACTAAGTTGGTACAAGAAAGGTGAAATAGCTACAAGAGTGTACTTAGTACTTTACGTTAATGATATTCTACTGATTGAAAATAACGTAGGAATATTGTTTACGGTGAAGGTTTGTAGTCATCACAATTCGATGTGAAAGACCCTAGTGAGGCGAGTTATGCTCTGAGAATCAAGGTAACTCGAGATAACCAGAGCAAGGTTCTCTTGCTGTCACAGGCTACGCATGAAGATAAGATTATAGCCAGATTCGTTTTACGAGGCTAGATATCATTGCGCAGCAGGATTCATGGGTTGGTTTCAGTCGAACCCGGGTCCAAATCACTGGACTAAATTGAAGGGTATACTCAGAAATCCTCATTAAGTAAGGATTGTGAGTTAGCTTGCACTTCACAGGTCCTGATATCAATTGGACACACAGAATCTGACTTTGGTGCCAGATGTGTGTTCCAGAGAATCAATTTCAGGAATTGTTTTTATCTTGGGATTAGAAGCGGTAGTTGGTAGAGTGTGAAGCAAGTGCATCACAGACTCCACCACCAAGGCTTAGCATGTTGTTGCGTGCGAGGTAGTATATCAGGTGGTAAGGCTTAGGAAGTTCTTAGAGAACTTGGGACGCATACCAGAGGCTCAGTTATCTGTTGTTGCAAACAGAAGAGCGGTAAGCAAGGTCCAGGGAGACTAGGCACCACCTTGAGGGGAAGCCCATCAAGAACAAACTCCACTTGATCTGACAGTTATAGGAGGAAATGCAAGTAGCAGTACTGAGGTGGAATCTACAGACAATGTTGCCAATTCCTTTAAGGAATTCCTGCAAAGGCTTTTGGGCAGCATGTAGAAGCTACAGAGCTCAACACCGTTATTCCTCATTAGACCTAGTGGGAGATTGTTAAAATTGGTGAGCTCTACAGCTCGTAAAAAACCTATAGTTTAGCTATGTATGGTTGATAGTATAGAAATGCATATTGGTACGTACCTTAGTACGTGTTCTGATTACAAAACAGAGAGCCATGGCTACATGGTAATCCACTTGAGTGGGAGACTCAAGGGACTGGTCCCATGTAATCTAAATACGTTTGCAGCTCTGATTAGGGTTGGTCGCCCTATCAGGATAAGCTGTTGGGATGACAGAGCATGGGTGTCTCCACCACGGTCATTACCAGGCACAGTGTCTGTAGCCGAACGGAACCAACACGATGCACAGATCGATGAGCAGACATCGGTGTACTAAACCGTGTTTCTACTTAGGGTAAAACGGTCCTAAACCCTGAGGAGCCATGTCTGGTGGACTAACCAGTTGTGTGGTGCTTTGGCACACCAATGTGTGAGGATCCGGATGCAGTGATCCAAAACCACTGTGCACTGGGTTATCCAGCTGGCGTTGCATCAGTATGTCACTCCTGCAGGCTATCCACACCCCTAACGGGAGGTACGTTCCTTGGTCTGACCTACGTCGTATTAAACCCTGTCCAGGTGGTCATCAGTTGGACTAGTGACGGATCCGGTTGCTCGGAAGAGTAATCGGAGGTACGATGTATATGGTCAACCTGGAAGGAACCGAGTCATATGAGCACTCGAGTCTGACGGTATTCTCTACCGCTCGAGTTGCATCATGGCACCATATGGAGGGACAGCGAGTTTACCATACTAAGCGAAGAGCAGGGGTATGAGGGAGAATATAGTAAGTCCGGGGGAATTGGAGTGCAGCCTACGTTACACTCTGGGTGGCTACGCAGGTTAACTTGGACTCAGAGGATCGATGGTACACTCGGGTAGTGTATCGATCGAGTCTAAGTTGGAAGCCATGAACCCTGGTCCCTGAAGGTTCCACCTTATCGACATTATGTACGGTTCTTATACCATCTCCTCGAAACACAGAACGCAGTTAAAGGAAGCGAGAAGTTCAAGCCTACGCTCCGTGAGTGCTTCGCACTAGTGCACGGTAGATGCGTAGCTACGTGTGTACACTAAGGGGAAACCCTAAGTTATTGCAGAGATGTGTGTAGCAATTCCTTGCCATAAGTGGACTTTGCCACATGGGTGCGATGCACCGGGACATGTTGCGAGTTGACTAGTTGACTTCACTAGGGGCACCCTAAGGGAACCTCAGAGAATAGTAAAATCACTGGTGCACTTCACTTATGTGTGCCTTGTAAAGTCTCGTACACGAGGAACGGCCAACTAGTGATATAAGGACGTTTTGGTCATACCATGCGCCACTATGTACTAGGGGGGCCGGCCCTAAGTGTTGAGAGACTGGTCAAGGCCGGCCCCATTGGTTTCATGAGGTTGTTGCCTCCGATGAAAGGGCCGGTCATGAGGCACAGAAAACAGGCTGGTTTTGACCGTTTTCAAAACCAAGGAAAAGATAGAGATAAAGAAGAGATATATAGGGAAAAGGTTTGAATCAGTCAACCTTATCCATGCCATCCCTATCCATATGGATAGGCCGGCCCTATATAAGGAATAGAAGAGAGGGGGGAAAAACAATGCATGGTTGCAAGCCCTAGGGCCGGCCCAAGCATGGGGAAACCCTAGCCGCCCCTCTCCTCTCTTCTCCTCTCTTGTCTCTCTCTCCCTCGCTTGCGCCATTGGATGGAGACTCGTCTTCCTCGCGTGGTGTTTCGTAGAAGGAGAAGGCTCGTCGTATGGAGGCACTCAGAGATCCATCGACGAGGTGCCGTGCATCGTGTGAGATCGGGTGAACTAGAAGGCGTCTCCCGCAATCTTTTGCTGTCCAAAATCTGCACAGAAAATCAGCATTGTTTTTGTAATTCCGGGAGCTACAGAAGTCCAAACGATATGAAACTTGTTGCAAATGTTGCATCTTAAAGTTGGTTACCTGCAGTCCACATTTCAGCCCAATCGGAGTTCGGAGCAGAAAGTTATGGCCGTCGCACCAAAGCTATATCGAGCAGATCCGAGCCCGTCTCCATCGACAAAGAAGAAATTTATCGCGGTGAAAGAATCCGCACGCAGGTATGATCTCTAACAAGTAGATCTAACATAATTAGAACATGCATGCATGCTAGATTGTTCTTTCACGTTAGATCATCGTTAGGGGTTCGCGTAGTTGCCATGCTAGATTCATACACGCATATGTAGATCGTTTCGATGAAAAAATTTGATATGTAACGCACATCGCTCACGGTCTTCGGACCTTCACTTTGCTTCCGCTGCGGGCCTCTACCATGGATTTATTTCCAACAAAGCCCTATTAGCAGCCAATTTTATTCTTAATCCTATTCTCTCTAAAAACAACCTTACCCCTAATGAGCTGTGGAAGAATAGGAAACTCACTTTGAACTATCTCAAAGTGCGGGGGTGTTTAGCAAAAGTTAGAATTCCTGACAATAAGAGAAAGAAGATAGGACCCAAAACAGTAGATGCTGTATTTATTGGTTATGCATTAGATAGCAATGCTAATCGATTTCTAGTATTTAACTCTGAGATAGAAGAAATCTCAAACAACACTATAATGGAAGCCAGAGATGCGACATACTTTGAAAGTATATTTCCCTTTAAGACTAGAGTTAGAAATCCGGATAGAATCGATATTACAGAGATAGGTTCTAGTTCCAATCCAGACATAGGTTCTAGTCCCATAAGACAAATAGAAGAAGTGTCATCAATTGAGCCTAGAAGATGTAAAAGACAAAGGGTAGAGAAGACCTTTGATGACTTTTATGCTCTATTAATAGAAGACACTCCTACAACCTATAAGGATGCCATAAAGTCCTATGACTCCCCGTATTGGAAGGAGGCCATTGACAATGAGATTCAGTCAATTATCCAGAACCATACCTGGGAACTAACTGATCTCTCTCTTGGTTGTAAACCCATAGGATGTAAGTGGATATTTAAGAAGAAACTTAGACCAGATGGCACTATAGATAAATTTAAGGCTAGGTTAGTAGCTAAGGGGTTCAACCAAAAGCATGGAGTGGACTATTTTGATGTATAAGCCCAGTAGCTAGAATAACAACCATTAGAGTCCTACTAGCCCTAGCTTCAATTCATAAGTTGTTCATTCACCAAATGAATGTTAAGACAACCTTCTTGTATAGAGATCTAGATGAGGACATTTATATTGATCAACCTGATGGATTTATAACTTTAGGTCAAGAGAAGAAGGTCTGTAAATTAATCAGATTACTGTATGGACTTAAGCAAGCTTCTAAACAGTGGCATGAAAAATTTGATAGAATTATTCTCTGTTTTGGATTTGAGATAAATAAAACGGATGAATGCGTATACTATAAAGTAAAGGAAAATGAAAAGGTTATCCTATGTCTATACGTTGATGATATATTGATTTTTTGGCACGAGTAAGCAAATTCTTTTATATTTAATTTTAATATTTTTGAATATTTATAATATTTGATATTTTTAAAACATGTGAGGGATTGTTAAGATTTTTATTTATTGTTTTAAAAAATAAAGGATCATCATGTAACATATAACGGCTACAAACAGCTATAAATGGTCACACTAAATAGGATCTAATGGCTGGTCTTTAAAAGCCCATTAAGTCCAAATAAATAGGCAGCCATCAACGCATCTTGGGCTTGGCCTATATAAGAGACCCAAGACCATAGAGCTTGTATATAACAAATTATACTTTTGCTACCAAAAACTCTGTCTCTTTCATTCTCTTTTTGTGTTTCGATCTTTGTTACTTGTTGGGTTCTTGAAAGCTACGTTGGGGTTCGCCGTACACCCTCTCGAAGTCATGCCGACGGAAGGGAGAGCCTACCGGCTGGGTCGTTGTATCTCTACTAGTCGTTGTCAGAAGACCCGCACGCAGGGGGCAATCGACTTTTAGGACAGCACTTGCGCGCTTCGACCAAACAGGCTCATCCAAACTCTATATTTTTTATTTCTCTATTTTGCAAATTAGAAATCATAGATCATAGTCAACTAGCAACTACATATCTAATATTCAATCTTTTTATTCTAGCATAATAAATATACAAATATTCATGAGATCTTAATCCTATCTTTATTAGTCATTGCATGATTAGCATAGTATTTTATTTCTAGCATTATAGAATTGATTTAATCTTGTTGAAAGATTTTATATCATCTAATTTTTTAGGTGAGATATTTCACTTGTAGCTAACAACGTACACCACCGAGTCCTCCTCCCGGCAGCCGTCCAGCCACTACATCATGTCCGAGGAACCCGCATCCGACCGGAAGCAACCGCGGTCGAGGGGGGCGATGGGCCCCACCGCCCTGACGTACGGGTGGCCGAGGTCCCCCCGCATGTGCTCGAGGTAGGCGCCTACGAGGTCGGATAAGAAGTTGAATACGAAAGCCCGGCGGCGGGTGTTGGCGAGGAGGCCCTCCCTTATGAACTCGTGGATGGGGTCGCCGTCCCGGCGGCTCCAGTACATTGGCGACAGCTGGAACCAGGAGTATGTCGGTGATGTTGGGAAAGGAGACGGGGGAGTCGAGGCCATCGGGCTCAACCCCGTCACCGCCAGGCATTAGCTTCCATAGGGAGTGAGCGACAGAGACGGTGTGGACGGAGAAGTGCAGAAGACGAGGTGGGGGACGGAGAGGTTGGCGGAGAGGCGGTGGGTCCAGCAGAGGAGGAAGTCGGAGAGGATGGCGGAGGGGTGGGGTGGGGGGATGAGCGGGCCCAGCGGAGGAGGGGATGGCGGAGGGCGGAGAGGATGTGGTGTTATGGATCACCCTCGACGATACCAGATGAATCCGATACTAAATCGCTCCGACCACGTGGGTCAACAAAGATCAATTGCACAAGAACGATTCTCCGACGAATCGATGCGGAACAAATAATTCACCACACAATAGAGAAATAGCAAAGCAAGAGAGAAACAACTACAAAGTTGAGAGAGTTGAGAGATTTACGTGAAAACCCTTGTGGAAAAAACCACGGGCAAAGAAGATCAGACGATCCACTATCACGAAGAATGGAACGGAGTTACAATCAACACCCAACTCCAACGAGCTGAACTCCCTTCTCCAAGAGCACCTCCTTCATCGTTGAACCTTCTCCAAGCCTCCCTCAAAGTTTTCTCTTCAAAGCAATACAAAACCTCCTTCATCCCCAAAGGCCTAGACTCCTTTATATATCAGGAGAATAGGTTACACAGGCTTAATCCCGAGATACCCCCAAAATAGTCAATTATGGAAAGACAAAATCGAGCAAGATTGGGTCAAACCCGTGTCTGTCAGGCATAATTATGCGCAGGACCGCCTGTAGGCTTTCGCTGAAGGCCGCGTCGAAAAACTTGAGGGCCAAAGTCGTGTGCATGACTGTAGGGTAGTGCCCATGACTACCTAGGGACAGACACACCTTTATCCAAAAGGACGCGTCAATTGTATTGAAGGACTAGGTCGTGCGCATGACTTCTGCAGTCGAGCTATACCTCAACAATCTTCACCTTGGCGAGAAGTGCGAATCCGAATCTGATTGTTGTCTATTCCTGTATCCTAACGGTGCACAAACGATGCCTCCTCAGCATCCCGAAACTAGTCCCGAAGACGCACAAACCACCCTGAAACTGCTACCACCCGAAGATGCGAAACTCCTTAAATCATCTTGACCAAGCTCAAGCAATGCCTGAACTTAGTCAATGGAACCGGCTTCTTCAATATATCGGCAGGATTATCATGCATGGAAATCTTCTTCAAAGAAACCGCCTTCTTCTTGATATGCTGTCAAACAAAGTGATAACATATATCAATATACTTCGTCATTGAGTGATGGACCGGATCGTCGTTTTCCAAGTAAATAGCACTCTGGCTATCGAAAATATCTCCATGCTAACCTGCGAAAGACCGAACTCGCCTATAATGCCTCGAAGCCAAAATGCCTTCTTGGCGCCTTTCGTAATGGCCATATATGCAGCCTCTGTCATTGATAGTGCAACTGTGTCTTGTAGGAAGGCCTTCCAACTCATCGGACCACCTACCAGTGTAAACAAATAACCCGTCATAGACCGACGCCCATCCAGGTCACCGGTATAATCTACGTCAACATATCTAATTGTATTTCTGACTGACTCGCCATCCCGCTGAAAGAGTAGCCCCAAATCCAGTGTACCCTGAAGGTACCGTAATATCCACTTTACGTCATGAAATGCTCATTCCCCAGATCGGTTATATAACGACTGACTACACTGACCGCCTGTGCAATATCTAAAAAAGTACATAATATGACGTACATCAAACTACCGACTATGCTCACACACGGCACATAAGCCATGTAAACATGCTCGTCATCGATGCTCGGAGACTGTCTCGCAGATAGTCAAAAGTGTACAGTAAGGGGGGAGCTTAGCATCACCCATCCCATAACGAGAAACCACCTTTTGACGATAGCTCCTCAGTGTCAAACAAATTATACCACACCTCCGATCTCTATGAATCTCCATCCCAAGAATTTTCGTCGCACCTCCCAAGTCTTTCATCTCAAACTCATCGCTCAACTGAGATTTTAAGATGTTAACTCTTTGCAATAATAAGCATATTATCCATGTGTAAAAGAAGAAATATCAAAGAACCATCATGAAGCTTTCTGAAGTAGACGCAGTGATCATACTCGCTTCTGACATACCCGTGATCTCCCATGAATGTGTAGAATCTCTTGTACCACTATCTTGGTGACTGCTTGAGGCCGTACAAGGACTTCCTCAATTGACACACATGGTCTTCCTTACCTTCCATCATGAACCCCTCAGGCTGCTATATGTAGATAAGCTCCTCTAATTCACAATGCAAGAACACTGTCTTCACATCTAGCTACTCTAACTCGAGATCAAACAACACCACCATAGCCAACAAAAGGCTAATAGAGGTGTGCTTCATGACAGGTGAAAAAACCTCATTGTAGTTGACGCTTTCCTTCTGTAAGTTGCCTTTAGCTACCAATCGCGCCTTGTACCGAATACCGTCTGGAGCCTCCCCTTTCTTCTTGTAAACCTATTTGCATGCAGCCGATCACTTTCTGCCTTTTGGGTGTCGTAACAAGCTCCTAAGTCTGATTCTTGTGGAGAGACTCTATCTCTTTACCCATGATCGTGCCCCACTCAAAACAATCCCTATCCTAGACTGCCTCTCGAAAAGTGATTGGTTCGTCACCATCAACAAGGGTTAGTGCACAAGCAACTAACTCCTCATACCCGTATCTAGCTAGAGCTCTGATATTCCGCTTTTGCCTATCGGCAATAACAGACTGCTGCACTGGAACCTGAACTGTCTCCTCTGGAGTAGTCCCCTCTATCGGAGTAGTCTACCCTACCTCTGTAGAAACCATAGGAGCTTGTAGCTCCACTGTAACTAATCAATGTGACTTTCGCCCTCAAGATCGATCTCTAACCATGGTTTGTTGGAAGTCTGCTGTTGAGTCTAATAGAAAGTCACATCTCTACTAGTAATGAAGCTACGCAATTCTGGACACCAAATCCTGTACCCCTTAACTCCGGAAACATACCCCAAGAATAGGCCCTTCTTTGCACGTGGATCCAACTTGCTATCTTTGACGTGATAGTAAGCCGAACATCCAAATACTCGCAAGATCGAGTAATCCGTCGGTTAGCTTGACCAAACCTCCTCCGGAGTTTTCAAACCAATCACTGTAGCTAGTGAGCGGTTTACTAAATAGCATGCCGTGTTCACGGCCTCTGCCTAGAACTCTTTTCCCAAGCCTGACTCAGAGAGCATGCAACGTGCTCGCTCGAGTAAAGATCGGTTCATCCTTTCTATGGAGCCACTCAGCTGAGGTGTCTCCCTAACTGTGAAGTGTCTGACAATGCCTTCCTCCTCACAGTAGTGCTGGAATTCCTTTGATGTAAATTCTCCCCCATTGTAACAGTGGAGATACTTCAACTTTTTGCCAGTTTGTTTCTCCATCAAAGTCTTCAATCTTGGAAACAACTTGAATGCCTGATATTTGGTCTTCAACATGTAGACCTAGATTTTTCTGGAATAGTCATCTATAAAAGAAACAAAGAACCTCGATCCTCCCATAGAAGCAACTCTGGAAGGACCCCAAATATCTGCATGGACGTAATCTAATGTCTCCTTCGTGCGATGAACCGTCGTACCAAACTTGACCCGGTATTGCTTCCCAAACACATAGTGTTCGCAAAAGTCAAGCTTAATGTTCTTCACATCTAAGAGCAAATCTCGTTTGCTCAACTCGGAAAGGCCTCTCTCGATGAGACTACCTCCTGATCTCCCGCTGAAGTAAAAATTACTACACTACCTGTAATAGTTCTCCCAAATAGAATATAGAGGCTCCCAATCTTGTCACCTTTCATGACAGTCATAATCCCTCGAGATACCTTGATAGCTCCACCTTGCGCGGTGAACTTGCATCCCAAAGAATCATGAGTACCAAGAGAGATAAGATTTTTCTTCAAATATGAAAAGTGCCGAATGTCAGTCAGAGTCCTAGCAATGCCATCATGCGTACGGATTTTGATTTCTTCCTTCCCGATGGTCTTGTATGCGAAGTCATTTCCCAACAAGACCGATCCACTATTTACCTCTTGATAGAAGGAGAATCAATCCCGATTGGGACACATGTAGTAGGAGCAACCAGAATCTAGGATCTATTTATTATTCAAATCCCCTCAAACTATGACCGATAGAACTGCATCATCTGACAGGTCCTCTGCTATATAAGCCTCGTCAGATGATACTGCAAAATATTCACTCTTTCCAGACGTACTCCTATTCGATTTTAGTTTTGGACAATAAGTGTTAGAATTGGTGAGGTCTACAGCTTATAAAAACCTATAATTTAGCTATGTATGGTTGATAGTATAAGATTGCATATTGGTATGTACCTTAGTACATGTTTAGATTACATAGCAGAGAGCCATGCCTACATAGTAATCCACTTGAGTGGGAGACTCAAGGGACTGGTCCCATGTAACCTAAATACGTTCGCAGCTCTCATTAGGGTTAGTCGCCCTATCAGGATAAGCTATTGGGATAATAGAGCGTGGGTGTCTCCACCTCGGTCATTACTAGGCACAGTGTCTGTGGCCGAACAGAACCAACACGGTGCACAGATCGGTGAGCTGATACCGGTGCAGTAAACCGTGTTTCTGCTTAGGGTAAAACGGTCCTAAACCCTGAGGAACCATGTCTGATGGACTAACCAGTTGAGTGGTGCTTTGGCGCACCAATGTGTGAGGATCCGAATATAGTGATCCAAAACCACGGTGTACTGGGCTACCCGGCTGGTGTTGCATCAGTGTGTCACTCTTGCAGGGCATCCACACCCCTAACGGGAGGTGCGTTCCTTGGTCTGACCTACGTCATATTAAACCCTGGCCAGGTGGTCATCAGTTGGACTAGTAACGGATCCGGTTACTCGGTAGAGTAATCGGAGGTACGATGTACGTGGTCAACGTAAAAGGAATCGAGTCATATGAGCACTCGAGTTTGACGGTATTCTCCACTGCTCGAGTTGCATCATGACACCAGATGGAGGGACAGCGGGTTTACCATACTAAGCGAAGAGCAGGGGTATGAGGGAGAACATAGTAAGTCTGGAGGAATTGGAGTGCAGCCTGCGTCGCACTCTGGGTGGCCACGTAGGTTAACTCGGACTCAGATGATCGATGGTATACTCGGGTAGTGTGTCGATCGAGTCTAAGTTGGAAGCCATGAACCCTGGTCCCTGAAGGTTCCACCTTATCCATATTATGTACGGTTCTTGTACCATCTCCTCGAAACACAGGACGTAGTAAGAGGAAGCGAGAAGTTCAAACCTACGCTCCGTGAGTGCTTCGCACTAGTGCACGGTAGATGCATAGCTACGTGTGTGCACTAAGGGGAAACCCTAAGTTAGTATAGAAACGTATGTAGTTATCCCTCGCCATAAGTGAACTTCGCTACATGGGTGCGATGCATCGAAACATGTTGTGAGTTGACTAGTTGACTTTACTAGGGGCACTCTTCGATGACCTCAGTTAATAGTAAAGTAACTTGTCAAGATCACTTAAGGAAGAGTCGCTAAGTCTCATACATTAGAAATGGTCAATTTGAGGCATAAGTGCGTTTTGGTAAAAGCACGCACTGCCAAGCCTCACTAGTGGCCGACCCTAGCTGTGGGAGACCCATGTAGGGCCGGCCCCTATATTATGGGGATGAGAATCCCCAGTGATAGGGCCGGCCATAGGAGCATATACATAAGGATTTGAAGTGGTGCTTTGGCGCACCAGTGTATGAGGATCCGAATACAGTGATCCAAAACCATGATGTACTGGGTTACCCGGCTGGCGTTGCATCAGTGTGTCACTCCTGCAGGCCATTCACAACCCTAACGGGAGGTGCGTTGCTTGGTCTGACCTACGTCATATTAAACCCTGGCCAGGTGGTCATCAGTTGGACTAGTAATGGATCCGGTTACTCGGCAGAGTAATCGGAGGTACGATGTACGTGGTCAACCTGGAAGGAACCGAGTCATATGAGCACTCGAGTCTGACGGTATTCTCCACCGCTCGAGCTGCATCATGGCACCAGATGGAGGGACAGCAGGTTTACCATACTAAGTGGAGAGCAGGGGTATAAGGGAGAACATAGTAAGTCCGGGGGAATTGGAGTGCAGCCTGCGTCGCACTCTGGGTGGCCACACACGTTAACTCGGACTCAGAGGATTGATGATATACTCGGGTAGTGTGTCGATTGAGTCTAAGTTGGAAGCCATGAACCCTGGTTCCTAAAGGTTCCACCTTATCCACATTATGTATGGTCCTTGTACCATCTCCTCAAAATACAAGACGCAGTAAAAGGAAGCAAGAAGTTCAAACCTACGCTCCGTGAGTTCTTCGCACTAGTGCACGGTAGATGTATAGCTAGATGTGTGCACTAAAGGGAAACCCTAGGTTAGTGCAGAAACGCATGTAGTTATCCCTCGCCATAAGTGAGCTTTGCTATATGGGTGCGATGCACCGGGACATGTTGTGAGTTGACTAGTTGACTTTACTAGGGGCATCCTTTGGTGACCTCAGTTAATAGTAAAGTAACTTGTCAAGATCACTTAAGGAAGAGTCGCTAAGTCCACACACTAGAAATGGTCAATTTGAGGCATAAGGGCGTTTTGGTCAAAGCGCGCACTGCCAAGCCTCACTAGTGACCGACCCTAGCTGTGGGAGATCCATGCAGGGTCGGCCCCTATATTCTGGGGATGAGAATCCCCAGTGATAGGGCCGGCCATAGGGATATACATAGGGATCTGAATTGGTCAAATTCAAAACCTATAAGTGGGGAAAACAGATAAAGAGAAAAGACATAAAGGGAGATTTTTAGGGAGATCTTTTAGGGATCAAACCAATCCCATTGAAACCCTATCCAATGGAGTAGGCTGGCCTTATAAAAGGGGCAAAGGGGGGGCGGCCATAGGTGATGAAAAACCGACCCCCCTTTCCTTTATTCTCCCTAGCTCTCTTCTCCTCTCCTCTCTTATTTCTCCCCCTCGCTTGCACCATTGGATGGCGACTCATGTTCCTCACGTAGGGTTTCATAGAAGGAGAAGGCTCATCAGATGGAGGCACTCATAGATCCATCGATGAGGTGTCGTGCATCGTGCAAGATCGGGTAAGGCATCTCCCACAGCTTTTGCTGTCCAGAATCTGCACAGAAAATTAGCGTTGTTTCTGTAATTCCAGGAGCTACATAAGTCCAAAATAGGTGAAACTTTTTGCAAAAGTTGTATATCAAATTTCTATACTTGCAGTCCAAATTTTAGCCCAATCGGAATTTAGAGAAGAAAGTTATAGCCGTTGCACCAAAGGTATATCGAGCAATCTAAGCCCGTCTTCATCGACAAAGAAGAAATTTGTCGCGGTGAAAGAATCCGCACGCAGGTATGATATCTAACATGTAGATCTAGCATAGATAGAACATGCATGCATGCTAGATTGTTCTCTCGCGTTAGATCGACGTTAGGGGTTCGTGTAGTTGCCATGCTAGATTCATACACGCACATGTAGATCGTTTCAATGAAAATATTGATATGTAACGCACACCGCTCCCAGTCTTCGGACCTACTCTTTGCTTCCGCTGTGGGCCTCTATCATGGATTTATTTCCATCAATTGGTATCAAAGCATGCTAGTGGTGTGCGTTTTATGTTTTTCATGAAATCGTCATGTGCGCGCATGAATAATATGTGCCGCCATTGGGGTTCTACGAGTAGATCATGCCTATAATATATATGGTGTGTTCTATGAATCGTTCTTACAGGGCGCCGCTTCTAAAATAATCTACATATGTGATTGCTTGCTACCGGGGGTCGGACCCCGTGTTAGCGAATATATCTGGATGTGTTTTCTTCTGTGTGTGGATAGGTTTTAGAGCCATATTCGGGCAAGTGGTGGAAGTTGACCACCCTTGATTCCCTGGTTTTTTGCTAGGCTTGTTTTCCTTTTTCTTTCTAGAAAATTATATATGAGTGAGCACTTGCTCGAAGCGTACTAGATCTTTTTTGGTTACAGATTGAAGAGGAGGACTTGCCGTAAAGATTCACCACTGGGAGGACGAGCGGAACCTTGGAGGACAATGGCAATCCGGCGAAGTGTACACGATGACGGTAAAGAGCAGAAAGTATTAGGAGATCGTATACAAAGGCTTGCACCGGATCGAGAAACCTTGCGAAGGATACAGAGAGCCTGTGCTGTGCCAGTCAGGTTGAGGGGTCGGACCCTGAACTTAATTCAGTCGTGTGATTGTTTCTTTCAGTAGTTCTTTATATTTCTTGTAGAGAACCCCGATGCGATAATTAAATTATCTGTGTTAGAGGGATGCCCTTTTCCCTCGGGTCCTAGCGTTCTTATTAGGATAGGATTTCACTAGTGACACCTATTATTTAATTGACCATTAATGATAGTATGAATTCCTCATATTTGGTTATGCCACCATTTGGTCAACACCCGATTAGTCGGGTGTGCCTATTTGGCCAGCATCGAAACCTAGAATGAGTTGGAATTCTACTATGACATCATTCGACAAATTTATAAGTGAGGTGCCATGGTAGTGGAAGATCTTTCCTGTCAGTCTGACCTTAGATTAGGCTCCAGGGCATTGGCGTAATAGTTTGGTTTGCGGAGCATCGATGTTCTTGGGATATGTAATGTGACCCTTGAGTGGAGAAATCCACTTGAGGCAGGGACTATGATATTGTGAGATCGATCAATGCTTCGCGATAGGCTTGAAACGCTAGTTAGAGCACAGTATAACCAGGGTCTACTGTATAGGTTGTTGTGATCTTAGTGTACACTCATACTTACATAAAATAACCCTCAAATTTAATAAGGGATGCAAGAGAGGAATTTTAGAGATCCTCTGGCCTCCACAACCAACTGCTTTGTGTTTGGGTAGAAAGGCGTAGCTCGACACCCCCTAGGGCGAGGGTTATGTTTTTCTATGCTAGATGACTTAGCCGTATCTTTTGGGATATGGTGGTTACGGGGTGAGGAGAGAAGGGCTTTTTATCCCACGATAGTGGGGGCCGCATAAACTTTCATGTCGTAACTACCTAGGCTTGTGGGTAAGCATCCAAAGTACACGTGAGGCATCTATTGCTCAGACAATGGGGATCACGTGGCACTGGCAAAAAGAACAACCATGGTCCATCAAAGCCCAATTAGTTGGTATATTTGGATTGGGTCAAGGAAAGACCCATGTGAGTGGATGACACTGCACCACGCCCCCTAGGGCGGATGCATCCGATTCCAAGATCTCACATACATGGTTAATTGATCCATAGAGGTGTCTTCGATGTGAGGGTAGCGTTGACATTTGGATATAATTAGCTTGTTTTCAAAATTTATAAAATAAGTTTTTCTGCATTCTTTCATTCAACCATATAGTTCCCCTGTCCGCTATCCCATAAGAGAACTAATTATCGGGTCTCTAACTATGTAGAGCGAAAGCGCTATCTTTAGCTTATGCTTAGGGTAGTAAACGTACATTGGCTTGCAATCTAAATATCCATGTACTAGACCTAACGGGTCTAGATATCACTAGGGCACTAACTAGGGTATATGACGACTAGCGATCGAAAGGCTAAGGAGTTGTGCAAGTGCTATATTATAGCAGACTTGCGGACAACTCTTTAGAAGCAAGTCAGAGATATGCCGGGTCTTCTGAAATAAAGTCTTACTTGCATAAGATGTTTGGAAGGTGAAGTCAGTAGACTCTAGGGCTGGCAATTTCGGACCGGACACGGCAGACCCGGCATGAAGTTAGCGGGTCTGGGTCAGGGCTAAACGGGTTCGGGTCGTAAACGAGTCGACACGATAGACCCATTTAATAAACGGGTCGGGTCTGGGTTTAGGGTCTGGACACGGTAGACCCGGGAAGACCCGTTTAGTATTCAACGGGTCGTGTCGGGTGCTACAACTTTGAGTAGTCCTAATTAAGGGACTAAAAAGTGCAATTTAACCCCAAGTATAGGGTGTGTAGTGAAGTAGTAATCTCGGTGAGTCCGAGGTCGATTCCACAAGGACTGAAGGACTAATGGGAACTAATGTGATGACAGTGCGTGAACGTGAGTACAAATCAGAGTTTTCCACTGAGAGTGGAGCACGAGAGAATGAAACTATGTTACTAAATTAAACAGAACTAAAGATTACGATTAATTAAAGTAGATTATGATGGAGATGAGGCTAAGGTGTCTGGGTTCAACCTAGTAGTATATTATGCATTCTTTTGATCAATAAGTATATATGAAGATAGCATGAAAATTAAGTTTGGATGCATGCTACAGAGGTCTTTAAGCATTACACATGCCCGGAGTCGATGTGAAATCAAAAGGACTTGTACACATGCATTGATTTTTAAAGATATGCATTCGTCATATTTAACTAAATAGATGCTTGTGTTAACATACCACAGGGATTCATAAGTATTCCGTATGCCCGGAGTCAATACGGAATCAAACAAATTTGCAAGTAAGTTAACATACATCATCAGGTAATATTATTCATCATGAGATTCAATCATAAAGAAACTAAGGCTTGTCATTGATCAAACAAAAAAAATAATAACCTACTAGGCATCCCCCATAGCCTTAGCTAGGGGTTTAGCCACACATATTTATGTAGTTTGACATGAAAATACAAGTGCGAATAAACTTCATAATGAAAACGGAAAAATCAAAAGATGATCGCGGATGAAGGCTTCTGGCAAAGATGACGGCGTGCGACGATGGTGACGGCGTGCTTCGAGATGGACTTCCACGGCAAGGAAGATGGTGTGCAGCGTGACTTCGGGATGATGGATCTGGGGTAGAAGATGATCCGGGTCGTCCTCGATGATGAAGCCTGAGATGATGAAGATGGTCTGGCCCGGTTGGTGAAGGAGCAAGCCTCGTCGGTCCGGAGATGGTCGATCCCTGATGAAGGTTGTCTCCAAGTTTTTATAAAGGGATGAGGGGGGTACGGTTCTAAGAGAGAGAAGTTCGATTTTAGAGTTGTTCGGATTGGAGAGAGAGATGATCGAGAGGAGCTGCTGAGTGCATGCATGGGGTGATATGAACGGCTGTGATGTATTGCATGTGGGTTGCTGGGATTTAGAGAGAGAAAAGGAGGTTCGGTTAGATAAAGAGAAGGAGAGAAAATCGCAGGGGCTGTTGGGTAAAAGGGCGCCATGCATGACTCGGGTTTTGCAAAGGACGGCTATGATGGTTCAGTTGGACGTGATCAAGGGTGTGCACGGAACGGCTGTGATCAGTTAGAAGAGAGGAGAGAAAAAGCTGTACGTGCATGGATTCAGAAATAAAAGGGACGGCTGCATGTGATGGCCTTTGGTTGCAACACGGCCGGGTTTTAGATATGGGGTCAGGGTTGATGGGACTTGCATGCATGCATTGGATGCAATGGAGGGCTTGATCACTGCATGCATGGGTTTTGGCTTAAATGTACGGTTACGATTGGGTTAAGAAAAGAGGACCACAAGGGATTTTGAAGGCATGGGTACAACCTGGGTTGATGGGCTTTGTATCAAGTTTTGTGAATGGAGTTTTTGGTGTTGGTTGCATGTCTGCGATGTGGCCGGCATTCCGATGTGCATGCTGGCCGGGTAATGGTGTAATGGACGGTTGTGATTGATTCAAGGCAGAAAGATGGCTGAACTAGGTTTGTAAGGCGGGACAGATAGAAAAGGTTGCGGTCTAGGCAAGGTGAGGGGCTTTCATTGACATCCCATTTGCTCTGCAAATTGAAATCCATCTTGCCTCGATTAAGTGCAACGAGCTAGCTCCTCTGCATATCCATCAATTGACTTCCACGGCCTTCCTTTATAATATGGTACGTCTATACAGTGTATATTCCATAAACTCGACGTAACGATATCCACCGCTTCGTTATGATCCCTTTTATCTGACTGCGTCGAGAACCAGATCAATTCCCTGAAAAACACACGTGAAATAACGAATGTAAGGTTACAATGCAATTATCAATGAAAATGATAATTTGGACTTTCGAGCTCCGTATTTTTCATGCATGTATCATATGAGTACGAACCAATATATCGTTATGTTTGTATTAAAGTCTACTATGTAGTGGTGCAAAGTAAATGATACGTTTTACGAGTATATGAGAAGTTTTACGTAGGAAAGCGACGATAATGTAGTCAGAAATAAGCGATAAAATGCATTATTTGGAGACTTAACACACCTCCCAACCAGCTTTTTACTAGTCCTCAAGCAAAATAAGCGAGAATTCGATGCAAAGATTTTCAATAATAATGCATGATTTCTAACCCCGAAATTTTTTTTTTTTTTTATTATTATTAAATGGTAAACCAAAGCAATTTTTTTTTTTTTAACAAAAAGTTTTGATGAATAATTTATAGTACCCAAGACTAGAGATTCTATGACACAAAGCTTGTAGAGTAGTATTAGCCAACTTCTAGTTTACCGAGTCATCGATTGAGGTCCGGTTATTAACCCTCCGTTAGAAAATATCAAACTGCATGTACTCGAGTGCTCGGTGATATCTGGACTTAACACGACTAGAGCTTTGGTTTTCAAGAGTGCGTCAATACTAATAAACACGAAGAACGGTCAATAGACCTTGAACACTGATTCAAAACCCCGCTGTCTGTCCAGGTTTACGAGAGGTATAGATGTTCACTTTAATATCACAAGGGCTTTATATGTGATATTCCATGCTTACTCATATTTTTACAGCGACGGCTTTCACACTATCTCTCTTTTTTTTTCTTTCTTTTTTTTTTCTCAGGTCTCCTTTTTTAAGGATCTCATTATGTATCCCTTCCTAATTTACACCATGGTAGCTGCACTTTGTGCCCATGACACGCTGCTAACGATCTCATAAGTCAGGTAGCCATCCCCATGTTGCTTCTATATTAGATTCACTCTGTATATATAGGATCATTCTTATAACCCTATACACCATGCTTCACTAATATAATTGCATGTAAGTTAGGACTTTTACATAACTCGACCCTAGACCTTGTAATAGGTAGCCCTTTACGCTGTACCTGGTCTAATCCACTAGTTGCCTTTCTTTTTTCTTTTTTCTTTTATTTTCTCCCTATCTCTCCATATAGCAAACTAAGTGAACAAGACAGTCGTGGTTCATTAGGCCTCTAAGTATTGTCAGATCAACAACAACCTATCGAACCTAGACTCCAAAGGTGCAAGCCATATGTGTAGTGAAGTTTTTAAAATACAATTAACCTGATACTCCAAAAGAATGAATTAATAAAGGGAACTCAACGTCAACACCTTTCGACTAGAACTTAGGCCTTTTATAATCTATATCACCAAGTGCCATAAAGTCCTAGCAAGAGTACATAAAAATTAGACTCCAAAACTTTCAGAGTAATATTTTTTTTTATAATAATAGACAAGAATTCTTTTTTTTTTTTTTGAAAAATGACTAAAAGTAATAACTAATCTTTGGAAAAGTGTAAGAATGCACCAAATTAGAATTCGTCAGGATTCCCACCCCCCAACCTAAATATGACATTGTCCTCAATGTTTAAAAAAATAATGCACATAACGATATTTCATGGAGACTCCAATATAGAAACATGAATGGTATATCATTTTGCAAGAAAGACATGGAGGAAGGTTAGAGATTACCTGAAAAGATGATTGCACAGATTTATACTGCTCTTCAAGGACATTACTAGAAAGAAAATAGAATAACAAGAAAAACAAAACTAATATACAAGCAAAAGATCTCTAGCAGATATAGAGATCAATATTTATAAACAAGATCTTTTGGAATTTTCAAAAAAAATAAAGAGTAGTCATGCATAAAGAAAACATATCCTGAGATATAATATGGATGCTTATATTCTCTCACCACATCCTTTCTATTAGGGGCAATATTATATTGTTTTTTATGTGCTGAAGTTGTATTCTCTTCAAACTGGAGAATATAAATTTTATTTATATTCCACCCTATGTCTTCTTTATGTTCATCCATTAATTTAGTTTCAAGATCCATATTCGATTCATAAGAAATCATCATAGAACATCTTTCTTGATCCAAATATATATCCTCTAACTCAGGTGATTGAATTTGCAAGTTAGGTTTTGATTCTTCAATATCACAATAGAGAGTAATAATATCATTATTGAGTTTAGACATAGAAAATTTGGTATTTTCAATAATAATATCATCATCAATATTACATGGGAGACAATTGGCTTCTGCAAAATTCACATCCTTATTAATGTCATCAATATTAATTAGAAGAGCAGTTTTTTTCTCAGAGATCTCATCCTCATTAATTTCATCAATGTTAATTAAAATGACATTGTTTTCTTCAAAATTCACGTTATTATCAATGTCATCAATCTTGGTTGGACAAGTTTCCAAAGGATTTAGAAAATTAAATTCAGAAAGCTTGTCTTCTATGGGGATATCAATTGTGTTCTCCTCATTGTCTTTATCCTCACCATTCATGGGGTTAAATTGAGGTGGAGAGATCAAAATCTCTTCCTCTTCATTATCAAGATAAGATTGATCAATTCTGTTAATTGGTGTCCGAAGATCTTGAATAATTTGTGTGTTATTTTTTAAAAATGATTGCAATGTATCTTCAAGGGATTCCTTATATGGTGGAACATAAGTATCATGCGCAGAATGCTCACGATAATATTGTATAGTATGTTGATTAGTTTGCAAGCGTTCTTTAAATGTATAATTAATAGTCTCCATATGTAAACTTACATAAGGAGCATAAGCAGAAGGCACGTGATAATTATTCACATTAGGTTTATTCCACCAACTATAATCATACATGTCTAAATAAGTTGAGCCATTTTGCAAATAATCATGTAAAGTCCTAGTCATGATTTCAATTGAATTAGGATTTAAGCATTCAGAATAAACAATTAGAAACAAACAGGTGGGCTAGTATAATCACAAAACAATGTATGCACCACCTAAAGCTTTTTATACAAACGCTTTTGTTTAAAGGGGATTACAGACTAGACACACATACACCTACACCGAGACGTATGTGCCGAGCTTTCCCACGAGAGCGTAAGTTGATGCGAGATAGCAAATACAGAGAATTTAAAGAACGAGTGTACCAGGGAGAAGCAGTTCTTGATTTAGACAAGTGTGTAGTACTCCTCCTTCGCAATCAACGATCTACTGCGCTTCCAATATTCAGATCTTTTTTTTTTTTACCTGAAAAGAAAGAAAAGAAGTACTTAATATATTGAATGCACAGAAAAAGCAAAGACTAAAAAGAAAAACGTGGATGCGAAGTTCCAATTCGTCCGTTGCAATCCCCGGCAACGGTGCCAAAAACTTGCTACAACTTTGAGTAGTTCTAATTAAGGGACTAAAAAGTGCAATTTAACCCCAAGTATAGGGTGTGTAGCGAAGTAGTAATCTCGGTGAGTCCGAGGTCGATTCCACAGGGACTGAAGGACTAATGGGAACTAATGTGATGACAGTGCGTGACCGTGAGTTCAAATCAGAGTTTTCCACTGAGAGTGGAGCACGATAGAATGAAACTATGTTACTAAATTAAACAGAACTAAAGATTACGATTAATTAAAGTAGATTATAATGGAAATGAGGCTAAGGTGTCTGGGTTCAACTTAGTAGTATATTATGCATTCTTTTGATCAATAAGTATATATGACGATAGCATGAAAATTAAGTTCGGATGCATGCTACAGAGGTCTTTAAGCATTACACATGGCCAGAGTCGATGTGAAATCAAAAGGACTTGTACACATGCATCGATTTCTAAAGATATGCATTCGTCATATTTAACTAAATAGACTGAAAATCATGCGAAGAGGGACTCATTATGCTTGTGTTAACATACTACAGGGATTCATAAGTATTCCGTATGCCCGGAGTCAATACGGAATCAAACAAATTTGCAAGTAAGTTAACATACCTCATCAGGTAGTATTATTCATCATGAGATTCAATCATAAAGAAACTAAGTCTTGTCATTGATCAAACAAAAAAAATAATAACCTACTAGGCATCCCCCATAGCCTTAGCTAGGGGTTTAGCCGCACATATTTATGTAGTTTGACATGAAAATACAAGTGCGAATAAACTTCATAATGAAAATGGAAAAATCAAAAGATGATCGCAGATGAAGGCTTCTGGCAAAGCTGACAGCGTACGACGATGGTGACGGTGTGCGACGATGGTGACGGCGTGCTTCGAGATAGACTTCCACGGCAAGGACGATGGTGTGCAGCGTGACTTCGGGATGATGGATCCGGGGTGGAAGATGATCTGGGTCGTCCTCGATGATGAAGCCCGAGATGATGAAGATGGTCTGGCCCTGTTGGTGAAGGAGCAAGCCTCGTCGGTCCGGAGATGGTCGATCCCTGATGAAGGTCGTCTCCAAGTTTTTATAAAGGGATGACGGGGGTACGGTTCTAAGAGAGAGAAGTTCGATTTTAGAGTTGTTCGGATTGGTTAATAGAAGGAAAAAGAATGAGATAAAGAGAGGGTAAGATCTGGAGAGATTTAGAGAGATAAAGATATGGAAAGAGAGTAAAGCAGAGAGATAAGATGGGATAGAGAGAGAATCGGCTCTGATCGGATTCCGACTGGTTAAGTAAAGAGTTAGAGAGAGGAACGTTCGGATATGGTAAGGAGGAGAGAGAAACGATCGGGTAAAGGTTGGATTTAGAAAGATTTAGAGAGAGAATGGGAGATATAGAAAGAGAGATAGGTGGGGTTTCTGATTTTAAAGATGTTGGAAATCTAATCGTTCTAAACTAGCAAATTTAGGATTTAATCAAATTCTTAAGATTAAAATTGATTAGCAAATGTTATTTTCGTAAACAAGGACAAGTCACAAATTTCTTTTAGAAATTGTTTGC
Organism: Chamaelirium japonicum; assembly: GCA_947650365.1. Taxonomy (NCBI): domain Eukaryota; kingdom Viridiplantae; phylum Streptophyta; class Magnoliopsida; order Liliales; family Melanthiaceae; genus Chamaelirium; species Chamaelirium japonicum. The sequence goes on from CANTAL010000114.1 coordinate 801,023, forward strand.
CAAGGCAGAGCGGGTTCTATGGAACCGTCATTCACCTTGTCGAACTTTTCTAAAAGGGAGAAAAAATCTATCTAAAATATATCTAATTATTTTGATTTCTCTATTAGATGCAATTTGATTATTTTAGATCTAATATTAGGACAAAAGAAGAATTAGAAACTCTGGCCTGTGGTCGAAGCGTGCTAGGCACTGTCCCAAGAATCTTATTGCCCCCCTCGTGCGGGTCTCGTGGCAATGGTTCTCGGAGATACGGCGACCCCGGTCAGGCGACCTCCTTCTCGTCGGCACGACTCCAAGAAGACTTTACGAACCTCGTGAACTTTCAGGAACCCAGCGACTCGGATGACAATCTTCTCGAATCGGGGAGGCAGCACCGCAGCAGAGCTTTGGTCCGAGAGAGGGAGTCTCTTCGGAGCAAAGGGGCAGCACCACAGCACCACGACGAGAGAATGAAAGAGAGAGAGGCAGTAAATAGGGAGGAATTCCGATATTCAGACTGTACCCATCCCATGGCTGCACCGAGCCTTATATAGGCCTCGGGCTGTTAATGGGAGGCTGAAAGAGGGGAGCGGTTAATGGGCTACGATTAAGCCCATTAACCTCGCACGTTACAGCTCGTAGCGAGCCTGTACGTAACGGCTAGCATGCAGCGCTTCTCGCGTAACGGCTAGTGTCCCAAATAGAAAATAATTAATAGTGGAGGACTTAAAAGCAAAAAACAAAAATAGGGCAGGTGCGGACCAGCCCATTTCGGAGGTGCTATCGTGTCCGGGTCCGCGGGCGCACACACACGCGCCGCCCAGCCCATGCCCAAGTCCAAGCCCGGCCTGGCTCGGCTCGGCACGACACGGCACGCACGCGCGCGCGTGTGTGAGCTAGTGGAGCCCCTCCTCTAGTGTGATGACTAGTGGGGGAAGTGGGCAATCCTATTTAAGTTGGTAGGGGATTTCTCCCCTTACCGATATGGGACTAAAAACCCCATGTTTTGTGTGGTTTTAAAACACACACCCAACAATCCCCCATATGTGTTTAAAACCAATAAATATTAAATAATTAAAAAATTCAAAAGGTAAAGTAAAAAGACTTTGCTGGATTCCTTATACTACGCAGTAGGTGTAGGTACCTTCCGGTTTGAACCTCCACTTAGTACAGTTGTATACATCCGTGAGGACTTGGTGGACTATGCCTTGAACCAGTCTCATTTATCGGGTTTCTACAAGTAGTACACGTAGTACAGTTTTTGATGGTTCTATGCGGGTTGCGCTATTAATGGCCTTGCGCAGATATCTTTTCTTGTATGTTTCTAGGGAGCAGCCCTGGTCCCAGAGTTGCGGCCTCACAATGACATATATATAGGTAAGTCCTAATAGGGGTGTGAGCAAGGCGACACCCCGCCTCATGGGTCTTGGACTTATTAAGAGTTTTACACTCATCCTACCCCTTGCTTTTAATAAGCACTGACGTCATAGGGACGGGAACATTATTCAGTGCTCCTCATTTTCAATCACTACTACAGTTTGTTTCTACCCATTGAACCTCCGTGAGGTTGGGTTCCTACTGCGGTGATTTTTCTTATGGGCTTAATCCCATCCTCCTCGACGATTCTAATACCACTGTCTTAGAGAGGCCCTTAGTTAGATGATCCGCCAAATTCTTTTCGGATCTAACAAAGTCTAGGGAAATTATTTGATTTTTCATCTTATATCTGAGAGATCTATGTCTCACTTTCAAATGTCGATTTATTTTTACATCAGCATTTTCTTGATTACATTTATCAATAGCTGATCGACAATCACAATGGATAGATATAGCCGGTAAAGGCTTTTCTATCAATGGGATCTCATATAGGAGATCTCGAAGCCATTCTGCTTCTGTGCTAGTGGTATCTAGCGTTATCATTTCTGATTCCATGGTACTCCTAGCTATAACGGTTTGTTTGGTGGATTTCCAAGATATGGCTCCACCTCCTAGTAGGAATACATAACCAGTTGTGGACTTAATATCTATTGAGTCGCTAATCCAGTTAGCATCAGAGTATCCCTCTAATACAGCTGGATATCCACTATAGGGGAGACCGTATGATATGGTTCCCTTAAGATATCTAAAAACTCTTTCTAACGCATACCGATGGGACAAATTCGGGTTAGACGTATAACGACTAAGTCTATTTACCGCGTAAGCGATATCGGGTCGAGTATAGTTTGCTAGAAAACCTAGCGATCCTATGATTTGAGCATACTCGCTCTGTAGTCTAGAAAGTCCAGTATTCTTTCTCAGATGGGTATTTGGATCATATGGTGTGGATACTGGTTGGCAATCGGGGTCGTAAAATTTCCTAAGGATTTTCTCGACATAGTGGGATTGGGATAATACTAAACCATTGTCCTTCCTAATGATCTTAGTGTTCAAAATAACGTCGACTTGTCCTAGATCTTTCATGTCAAAGTTTTGGGACAAAAAATGTTTGATATCATTTATGATTTGTATGTTTGAACCAAATATTAAAATATCGTCAATATACAAACATAAGATGACAACATTATTACCATCTACTTTATGGTATACACATTCATCCGTTGTGTTGATATCAAATCCATAGGATAAGATAACTTCATCGAATTTCATGTGCCATTGTTTTGGGGCTTGTTTAAGTCCATAGAGGGATCGAATTAACTTACACACCTTTCCTTCTTATCCAGGTGCAGTAAATCCCTCGGGTTGGTCCATGTATATTTCCTCATTAAGGTCGTCATTCAAGAAGGCAGTCTTAACATCCATTTTATGTATGACTAGCTTATAGATTGAAGCTAAGGCGATGGGGATCTTAATCGTGGTTATCCTAGCGACGGGTGAGTAGACATCAAAGTAGTCTACCCTAGGTTTTTGGGTAAAACCCTTGGCTACAAGTCGTGCCTTAAATTTATCTATGGTACCGTCGGGTCTAAGTTTCTTCTTAAACACCCATTTACATCCTATGGTTTTACAACCAGGAGGTAAATTGGTGAGTTCCCAGGTATGGTTTTGAAGTATGGATTGGATCTCGTTATCTATGGCTTCTTTCCAAAAGGGTGAGTCTATGGACTTCATTGCATCTGTATAGGTGGAGGGAGAGTTCTCCACCATAAGTGCATAAAAGTCATCAAAGACTTTCTCTACACGGGCATGTTTGCTCCTCCTAGGTTCGGTTTGGTATACCATTTCAGTCTGGTCTTCAGGTTCTAATTGGACTTCAGGTTCGATCTGAGTCACCTGATTAGAACTGGAGGCCTGGTTATTGGTATTAATCCTAGTGTTGATCCTAGTCTTATAAGGGAAGATATTTTCGAAGTATGAAGCATCTCTTGCTTCGATTATGGTGTTATTGGCTATTTCGTTTATTTCAGAGTTAAACACTAAAAAACGATTAGCGTTACTATCTGAAGCGTAGCCAATAAAGATTGCATCTACAGTCTTAGGTCCTATCTTCTTTCTTTTGTTATCGGGGATTTTTACCTTAGCTAGGCACCCCCACACTTTTAAATATTCTAAGTTAGGTTTTCTATGTTTCCATACTTCGTATAGGGTCAAGTCATTGTGTTTGAAAGGAATGCGGTTAAGGATAAAACAGGCCGTCATTAGGGCTTCCCCCCACAAGTTCTCTGGTGCTCCAGAGCTTAGTAACATGGAATTGACCATGTTCATTAGGGTCCTGTTTTTCCTCTCCGCTACACCGTTGGATTGGGGAGTGTAAGGAGCTGTGACTTCATGGAGTATTCCATTGTCATCACAGTATTCACTTAACTCATTTAAGGTGTACTCCCCTCCTCGGTCTGACCTAAGAATCTTAATGGTTTCGTCTAATTGGTTTTCAACCAGAGCTCTGTAAATTTTAAATTTACTGAGTACTTCATCCTTAGTTTTAATAAGGTATAGGTGGCAATATTTTGAAGCGTCATCTATGAACGTTACAAAATATCTATTGCCACCTCTCAAGGTTCTTCCAGAATCACAGACATCGCTGTGAATTAATTCAAGTATATGGGAGTCTCGATCGATGGTTTTAAAGGATTTCTTAGGTTGTTTGGCTTCTACGCATATCTCGTACTTGTCGAGATTCCTAGTATCGGATTTGGGAATGATATTTAGGGTCATGAGTTTCTTAATAGAATTATAATTTACATGACCTAGTCTTTGGTGCCAAGTGACCGAAGACTCAATATTTAAAATTGTAGACGAAGGATTAAAGACATTTAATTTAAATAAGCCATCACAGAGAAATCCTTTTCCAATAAAATTTGTTCCTTTAGTTATTACAACTTTATTGGACTCAAATACAAGCTTATAGCCCTGTTGGACTAATAAAGACCCACTAATTAGATTCCTCCTAATCTCCGGAACGTGGTGGACTCCGCGCAGGGTTAGGGTCTTCTCCGACGTCAGCTTCAGGTCGATCCGTCCTATCCCTAGCACACGAGCCTCAGCATTGTTCCCCATTCTTACAGCTCCTCCACCTGAGACATGATAGGTGGAAAACAAAGATTGATCAGAGCAAACATGAATGTTAGCTCTTGTGTCAATCCACCAATCAAATGCTTGAAAGGTCATGTTAACTTCAGGGGCGAAGAGAACAGACCTGAAAGCAGTCCCAGAAGAGCCAGCTCCAGAGGTCACCATGTTGACTTGGGAGCCGGGTGGCATTTGACCATTCCTTCTTGAATTTGGAGGTGGTGCTGTCTTCTTGTAGAAGCATTGGTTGGCCATGTGATTGGTCCAACCGCAGACATAGCAGCAGTGCACTCCTTCCTTCTTTTGGTCCTTGGGATGGTTTGGGTTATGGTTACTATGGTAGGGCTTCTTGGTATATGGCTTAGGCTTAGGGTGGAAGGGTTTCTTCTGGAACTTATGTTTAGGTTTTTGGAATGGCTTAGACGGTTGACCCTCTATGTTGTTGACCTTGGGTTTGGATTCAGAGGATCCCTTTTCCCTGAGCCTATGTTGCTCCTCAATTCTAATAGAGTTTAGAACTTGAGTTAGGGTTAGGTCACCTTGGGTATGACTTAGGTGCTTAGAGAACTCAGACCAAGAAGCAGGTAGTTTATCTATAAGGCAGGCTATTTGGAAGGTTTCATCAAGAGTGGAACCATTTGTCTTCAGGTGTTGGACTAGGTTCTCAAACTCATGAATCTGATCATTCATGGGTTTGGAGTCAACCATTTTGAAGCTGTTGAAGTCAGATGCTTTGAAGCATTTTACTCCAGCATCATCTAGGCCATACTTACGCTCTAGGGTATCCCATAGGTCCTTAGGGTTTTGAATGGTATAGTAGATATCATATAGTCTATCAGATAAGGCCCCTAGGACTCTATGAAGGCCATGATAGTTAATTTCTTCTGGAGTCCTAGTGGGAATACCAGAAGTTGGTTCGGATTCAGGTTGGGAAGTGGAGGCTCGGGTACGGCGAGTTTGGCTAGACCCATTGGATACTCCTGGTGCAGTTTCACCTATGGCTGACAGTAACCCAAGTGTGGTTAGCCAGAATCGCATCTGGTTTTGCCACCTCTTGAAGTTAGACCCGTCAAACTTCTCGGGTTTGGCACTAAGGGCTTCACGGTTTGGTGAGGCCATTTCGGACCAAAGTAAGGAGTTGAAATCTGAGGATTGAAAAATAAGTTTTGTCAATTTTAAAGCACACTTAGATAGATTCGACTTTTAGAAGTCCAAATGAAACTTCCAAATCCTAACGGCTAGATGGGCTCCAGGTAGGAGGTGGAGCACTAGGCTTGCTCAAATACCAAGCTACCTTGGGCAATTTAATGCCGGTTTGTCAAGCCTTTCTAGACACCGTAGGCAGTGGAATATTCCAATGACAACTTTTAGTCTTTTCTATAACCTATGCTTCTAATTTACTTTTGTAGAAAATAGTTTTGTAACTAGTAGCAACTAATAGGTAGCACGGAATAACGTCTAATAGATGATCACGTAGGCTAACAGATGATTAGTGAGCACGTTGCAAAGAAAATAACTTATGAACGATTAAATTATAACAATAAGATTCTTGGATTGTTGGAAATCTAATCGTTCTAAACTAGCAAATTTAGGATTTAATCAAATTCTTAAGATTAAAATTGATTAGCAAATGTTATTTTTGCAAACAAGGACAAGTCACAAATTTCTTTTAGAAATTGTTTGCCAAGGCAGAGCGGGTTCTATGGAACCGTCATTCACCTTGCCGAATTTTTCTAAAAGGGAGAAATAATTTATCTAAAATATATCTAATTATTTAGATTTCTCTATTAGATGCAAGTCGATTATTTTAGATCTAATATTAGGACAAAAGAAGAGTTAGAAACTCTGGCCTGTGGTCGAAGCGTGCTAGGCACTGTCCCAAGAATCTTATTGCCCCCCTCATGCGGGTCTCGTGGAAATGGTTCTCGGAGATACGGCGACCCCAGTCAGGCGACCTCCTTCTCGTCGGCACGACTCCAAGAAGGCTTTGCGAACCTCGTGAACTTTCAGGAACCCAGTGACTCGGATGACGATCTTCTCGAATCGGGGAGGCAGCACCGCAGCAGAGCTTTGGTCCGAGAGAGGGAGTCTCTTCGGAGCAAAGGGGCAGCACCACAGCACCACGACGAGAGAATGAAAGAGAGAGAGGCAGTTAAACAGGGAGGAATTCCGATATTCGGACTGTACCCATCCCATGGCTGCATCGGGCCTTATATATAGGCCTCGGGCTGTTAATGGGAGGCTGAAAGAGGGGAGCGGTTAATGGGCTGCAATTAAGCCCATTAACCTCGCACGTTACAGCTCGCAGCGAGCCTGTACGTAACGGCTAGCATGCAACGCTTCTCGCGTAACGGCTAGTGTCCCAAATAGAAAATAATTAATAGTTGAGGACTTAAAAGCAAAAAACAAAAATAGGGCAGGTGCGGACCAGCCCATTTCGGAGGTGCTATCGTGTCCGGGTCCGCGGGCACACACACACGCGCCGCCAAGCCCAAGCCCAAGCCCGGCACGCACGCGCGCGCGTGTGTGAGCTAGTGGAGCCCCTCCTCTAGGGTGATGACTAGTGGGGGAAGTGGGCAATCCTATTTAAGTTGGTAGGGGATTTCTCCCCTTACCGATATGAGACTAAAAACCCCATGTTTTGTGTGGTTTTAAAACACACACCCAACAAAAGAGAGAGGAGAACGGGATAGAGAGAGTTAAAGGAAGAGAGAGATGATCGGAGTTAGAGAGAGAAACGGAGAGCTGGGTGTTCAGGGCTCGCGATCGGGTCGGGGGTGAGAGAGAAGTTAGCGAGGAGAGGTTTCTCGTGCAGAGGAGTCGGGTACAACCTGGACACGAGAGGAGAGAGAGACGATCGGGTAGAGAGAGAAAAGGAAAAAGAGATCTCTCTCGAGAGAAGATCGGAAGAGGGGCTGCATGGTTCTCGGAGTGGTTCCAGATCAGGCAAAGTAGAGAGAGAGAGATGATCGAGAGGAGCTGCTGAGTGCATGCATGGGGAGATATGAACGGCTGTGATGTATTACATATGGGTTGCTGGGATTTAGAGAGAGAAAAGGAGGTTCGGTTAGATAAAGAGAAGGAGAGAAAATCGCAGGGGCTCTTGGGTAAAAGGGCGCCATGCATGACTCGGGTTTTGCAAAGGATGGCTGTGATGGTTCGGTTGGACGTGATCAAGGGTGTGCACGGAACGGCTGTGATCAGTTAGAAGAGAGGAGAGAAAAAGCTGTACGTGCATGGATTACGGCTGCATGTGATGGCCTTTGGTTGCAACACGGCCGGGTTTTAGATATGGGGTCAGGCTGGATGGGACTTGCATGCATGCATTGGATGCAATGGAGGGCTTGATCACTGCATGCATGGGTTTTGGCTTAAATGTACGGTTACAATTGGGTTAAGAAAAGAGGATCACAAGGGATTTTGAAGGCATGGGTACAACCTGGGTTGATGGGCTTTGTATCAAGTTTTGTGAATGGAGTTTTTGGTGTTGGTTGCATGTCTGTGATGTGGCCGGCATTTCGATGTGCATGCTGGCCGGGTAATGGTGTAATGGACTGTTGTGATTGATTCAAGGCAGAAAGATGGCTGAACTAGGTTTGTAAGGCGGGACAGATAGAAAAGGTTGCGGTCTAGGCAAGGTGAGGGGCTTTCATTGACATCCCATTTGCTCTGCAGATTGAAATCCATCTTGCCTCGATTAAGTGCAACGAGCTAGCTCCTCTCCATATCCATCAATTGACTTACATGGCCTTCCTTTATAATATGATACGTCTATACAGTGTATATTCCATAAACTCGACGTAACGATATCCACCGCTTCGCTATGATCCCTTTTATCTGACTGCGTCGAGAACCAGATCAATTCTCTGAAAAACACATGTGAAATAACGAATGTAAGGTTACAGTGGAATTATCGGTGAAAAGGATAATTTGGACTTTCGAGTTCCGTATTTTTCATGCATGTATCATATGAGTACGAACCAATATATCGTTATGTTTGTATTAAAGTCTATTATGTAGTGGTGCAAAGTAAATGATATGTTTTACGAGTATATGAGAAGTTTTACGTAGGAAAGCGACGATAATGCAGTCAGAAATAAGCAATAAAATGTATTATTTGGAGACTTAACATCGGGTCGAGTCGGGTCAGGTCTACCCGCAATCCGATACTATAATATATAATACCAGTAGTTCTTTCGGGTCAGGTCGAGTTGTGGGGGAAAATTCTTCGTGCCGACCCGAAGACTTTGCCTCACCAGTCAATTGAAGTTGAAGTTGACGTCGAAGATCGTTGGTCGATCTGTTGATTGAAGTTGAAGCCTTTTGATATGCAAACAGAGAGATGCAATCAGAGAGAGTGTTTGACACGAGAAGTGATCTCGGAGTTCAGCCGAAGCCTACGTCTCCGTGCTATAGGGTGCAACCCTAAATCACTAACACTTTTCTCGAAGTAACCTCGACAGGCCGAGTGCTACTGAAGCCTTTTTGATCTCTTCAAAGACAAGAAGATAATCAAGTAGAGGTGAAGGGTGAGAAGATAGAAATTCCAGAGCTCTGGTTCTGAAAATCAGATCTCGGAGTGGAAAATGAATTTCGGATCCTTTTACATTCGACGGCTCTGCTATTTATAGGATTTTCTGGTGGTAAATGGCGGTTTCTGTTGTAGTATCTGGGGATTTTCCAGGTAAAGCTGGCGGGTCCCGCTATGGTCTTCTGGGGGGATTCCATAGGCTCTTGGTCCCACCAGGCAGGGCCGGTGGGTCCCGCGATAGTCCTCGTGGGCCCACCAGGCAGGGCCGGTGGGTCCCGCGGTGGTCCTCGTGGACCCTCTAGGCAGGGCCGGTGGGTCCTGCGGTGGTCCTCGTGGACCCACCAGGCAGGGCCGGTGGGTCCCGTGGTAGTTGGTAAACTTCTGCCGAAATTTGCACCCACAGTTACCCCCTCCAAGTTAGCTAGAGTTCGTTCTGGCTGGCTTGGATTTGGTGCAAAAAACAGCAACCCCCTGTCTCAAAAGGCATGAAGAAGCTTGTCGAATGTTAGCATAAAAAAGACTGATCGGTCAATTTTGACTGATCGGTCAAGTTTGACCGATCGGTCAAATTTGACCGATCGGTTAATTTTGATCGATCGGTCAATTTTGACCGATCGGTCAAATTTGACCGATCGGTCAATTTGAACCGGTCAAGGATTGGGTGATCGGTCAAAAAATATGGTTTTTTGACCGATCCAGTAGAAAATCGACCGATCGGTTGATTTTGACCGATCGGTCAAATTTGACCGATCGGCTAAAATCAGCCGGTCAAGGTTTGGGTGATCGGCAAAAAACCTTGGTTTTTTGCCAGATCCAGTAGAAAATCGATCGATCGGTTGATTTTGACCGATCGGTCAAATTTGACCGATCGGCTAAAATCAGCCGGTCAAGGTTTGGGTGATCGGCAAAAAATCTTGGTTTTTTGCCAGATCCAGTAGAAAATCGACCGATCGGTTGATTTTGACCGATCGGTCAAATTTGACCGATCGGCTAAAATTAGCCGGTTAAGGTTTGGGTGATCAGCAAAAAACCTTGGTTTTTTGCCAGATCCAGTAGAAAATCAACCGATCGGTTGATTTTGACCGATCGGTCAACTTTGACCGATCGGCTAAAATCAGCCGGTCAAGGTTTGGGTGATCGGCAAAAAACCTTGGTTTTTTGCCAGATCCAGTAGAAAATCGACCGATCGGTTGATTTTGACCGATCGGTCAAATTTGACCGATCGGCTAAAATCAGCCGGTCAAAGTTTGGGTGATCGGCAAAAAACCTTGGTTTTTTGCCAGATCCAGTAGAAAATCAACCGATCGGTTGATTTTGACCGATCGGTCAACTTTGACCGATCGGCTAAAATCAGCCGGTCAAGGTTTGGGTGATCGGCAAAAAACCTTGGTTTTTTGCCAGATCCAGTAGAAAATCAACCGATCGATTGATTTTGACCGATCGACTAAAATCAGCCGGTCAAGGTTTGGGTGATCGGCAAAAAACCATGGTTTTTTGCCAGATCCAGTAGAAAATCGACCGATCGGTTGATTTTGACCGATCGGTCAAATTTGACCGATCGGCTAAAATCAGCCGGTCAAAGTTACAGTCTTGAACCTGTATTTTTGAGGAAGTGGTATAGCTCGTTCTCCTCCTCTGATCTTTGGTAGTCTTGAATATCGATGGAGTTCGATTTTTTCTGCTCTGAATCTTGGGTTTGCCTGAATGTGGCTTTGAACCGGCGGTCCGGTTTACTCAAACCGGTGGTTTGCTTGGATCGTTGGTTTACGTGGACCGGCATGTCTGACGCTTCGTCTGGTCCGACGGTTCACCTGGTTTTGCGCTTGCTATGGATAGATACCACGTGTACCTGCAAAAACACGCGATTTGATATGGTGAAGACACGTGTCTTCTCGATCTGCGTGCCTGTTTTACCCCGGGTATATAAGTTTTTCTCGCTGTCATTTTTGCCTCACGCTTTTTGAAATTTTTTCGAAGTCCAGACTCTTTGCTTCCAATCTTTCGTTCTTCATCTCCTTTCGATCGGTCAAATGGCGTCTTCGGGCAGTTCGAAGAAGAGTGCAGTTCCATCCAAGAGAAAGGGGAAGGAAATTGTTGAGGAAACATCTGTCTCGAAGGGCCGTGGCAAAGGCAGGGCCGAATTGATCGAACTTGGCCAGTTGGGCAAGAGGCACCAAGGAGTGGGATTCGCTTCTGCACCGTCAAGGCCAGAGCAGATTCCCAAGACAAAGTTTGTCCTTTGCCCGCAGCTACCTCTGGAGGCGGAGCCTGAGTTTGGGTATAACATTGGCAGTAAACTTACAGATGTAAAGAGGGAGAAGCTGCAGGAGTTGCTGGCAAGTTTCACAGATGACAAGGCTCGCCCAGCGCTTCCGGGAGTTCTATCCGCTTTTGGCGTCGATAGGCGGACAATCTTTGTCTCGTGGGCGAGCAAGGAGCAAGTGATGGGAACCATCGTCACGATCGGCCAGCTCAACTGTGGACTGCGCCTTCCGCTGCCGCCTTTCGCCGCGAGGCTGCTGAACACTTTCGGTCTTTGCCCCGGGCAGGTCACTGGGAACGCCTGGAGGATCATCTACGCTTTCTGTCGCGTAGAGTCGGACTTCCAGAAGGAACTTAGGGAATGCTACTCCAGCATCCCTGAAGGTGAAGAAGCCCGAATCGAGCTGGGGTATTTCTTCTATCACTATAGATGGGCCTGGAGGAAAGATAGCCCATTCTTCAATCTGACGGGTGTCTCCGCCCTTCACCCAATCATTGACACCATCGGCTCGGATAAGCTTTACACTGACTGGCCGCTGTCGGTGTCTGGTGCCTGGACTCCTATGTCTGTTCCGGAGGTTCCCCGATACAAGGTGCATAAAGAGATCGACATGTACAGTGTAAGAGGAGCTCTCTCGTGGTCTTCGGAGCGAGTGGGAGCTGTCGACAATCTCTTCTTGGAGTTGACATGCGGGACTCGATCTTGGAAGCAATTATCGAATTGCCCGGTTCGACACGGGAATGCCAACCTCCTCCATCGATCGAAGCTTCGTTATGAAGATAACGAGGTTATCTATTCGGATTATGAGGAGGATCCTCAGTCAGGCAAAATTGTCAGAAATCTTCGATTTGAGAAGAAGGCGTACAGAGCCAGGCGCAGCTTACCCTCGAAGGAGAAACTGGTGATTCCGAAGGGCCCAGCAAAGAAGAAAAGGAAAATCCCTATCAAGCAGGAGGAGGATGAGGAGAAAAAGGAGGAGGAAGATGAAGAGGAGGAGGTAGAGAGAGAGGAGGAAGGCGAAGATGAGGAAGATGAGGGCCCAGGCAGCGACGGGGAAGAAGATGGAGAAGATGAGGATGATGAAGATGGGGGTGGTGAGGAAGAAATTCCTCCCACCCCCACTGATGGTGATCAAAGACATGGGGGTGGCGAGGAAGAAATTCCTCCCACCCCCACTGGTGGTGCTGATGAGGATTCACAGCCGATCCTCATAGATGAGGCTAAGGCTCGCAAGATGGAGGGGGTTATGGACGCAACGGGCGGTGGCCCTAAGGTGATTCCTACCTATCACTTTGGGGAGCTGAAAAAGAACCCACTGTGCTTCAAAATCAAGCTATCAGGGAGTGGTGGGGTTGGAAGCAACCCTATACCCCTCGATCAGATACCTCCTGAAGTTTATCGTCTCGAAGGGGCGACTACAAGCGGGGGTGTGGACGCGGAAAAAAGCGCGGGTCGTCTTTATTGCGAATCACACGAGATTACAATTGTGGCCGGGACCCGGGTTGCTCGGGTGTAGCGAGTCCGGGTTGCGGCGAGTTTTGATCAGGGGATTGTGGGAAAGATCTTCTGGGGGATCCCTTTGATCCGCGTCTCCACGTGGTGTTCGTGCGAGAGCTCTGAAGGGGCTGCCCAGGACAGGGGTTTTACAGGGAGAGGGTTTTGGAGAGGCTAAGGAATGTCCACCGTTGCTTTGTCCCTTCCGTGCTTCGCGTTTTCTCGGCTAGGGAGTTTTCGGCTTCGTTCCTCGGTCTTCGCTTCTTCCTCGTTCCTTGTTTAACCTCAGTGTCCTTGATCGTCGGTTCGCGGCGTCGATCGAGCTTTTGGCGTTGGCTTTGGCTTTGGCTTTTTGGCTTTGGCTTGACTCCGGCGTGGCTCTGGCTTTTGCTTTGCTTCGGCGCTTGCACTTGGACGTAGCTGGGAGAGACTTGCGATGCTTTCGTTCTTCCGGACTTCGCGTCGTATCGGCTAGAACGTGCGGTGCTTTTGCTCGTGGCCGGCGTAGTCGCTTGGCTTTGGCACTTGCGTTGCTTTGGCGCGGGCTTTACTGGGGCTTTTGCTTTGGCTTCTTGCGTTGGCTTTAGCTTCGGCGTCAACTCGATCTTCTTCTTCGAACGACGTGGGCTACTTCTCCGGTGCTTCGACGGTTTACGTATCGACTGGACTTCTCTTCTTCTCCGGGCTTCTTTGGCGTGATCGGAGTCGAAGAATGCTTTCGAAGATAGTGGGGGTAGCACCGATCTCCGTGCGACGGTTGTGGCGTCGGCTTTTGTTGATGAAGACGACGAGGGTAGCGACGGTCTCCGTGCGACGGTTGTAGCGTCGGCTTTTGTTGATGAAGACGACAGGATAGCGACGCTTCAGACTATCTGCTCCAGGCTTTCTTCTTCGTGGATGGCGCAGGTGTTAGTCGAAGACGACGGGGTGATGACGCTTCGCTTCTCTCCTCCGAGCTTTGGGGCTTGATCGGGATCGAGGATTTGTTGGAGACGACGGGGTAGTGCCGCTCCTCTTCTTCTCCGGGCTTTTGGGCTTGATCGGAGTCGAAGGCTTGTTGGAGATGACGGGGTAGTGCCGCTCCTCTTCTTCTCCGGGCTTTTGGGCTTGATCAGAGTCGAAGCTTGTTGGAGACGACGGGGTAGTGCCGCTCCTCTTCTTCTCCGGGCTTTTGGGCTTGATCGGAGTCGAAGCTTGTTGGAGACGACGGGGTAGTGCCGCTCCTCTTCTTCTCCGGGCTTTTGTGCTTGATCGGAGTCGAAGCTTGTTGGAGACGACGGGGTAGTGCCGCTCCTCTTCTTCTCCGGGCTTTTGGGCTTGATCGGAGTCGAAGTTTGTTGGAGACGACGGGGTAGTGCCGCTCCTCTTCTTCTCCGGCCTTTGCTTCTGGCGTCTTCGGAGTCGAAGGGTTCTTCTTCTCCGACCTTTCTTCTTCGTGCACGGAGTCGAAGGGATGATCTTCGTGTGCAAGGGTCTTCACGTTGATGAGGACTTTCAGTAAGCCGATCCCTCGGGACAGGCTTGACTGTGCCTCGTGAAGCCTTGGGTCGATGAAGAAACGTCTCCTCTTCTGCAGAGCTCTGGCGTTTTGTCTTCAATTTCCCGACCATTTTTTCCTTCCCCCACCCCCTCTATTTATAGGCAAAGAGGTGGGGAGAGAGATATGGGAACTCTTTAATTTTAAATCCCTTTTGTATCTCTCTCATAATTACCCGGATTTTATTCATCCATTGATGAAGGGAATAACATTTAGTTGTTTTCCTTTTCTGGCGGGTGCAATTATGGCTGGATTTTGCGCACGAAATCGATGGCGATCGGGCGCTTCGTCTTGTGCGTCGGATCGAGGGATCGGCGCAGATCCGCGTGTGTGCAGACGTCATACGCTACCTCCCCCCGCGCATGGCGGTATTTTTTTTCCTTTTCTTTCTTTTCTTTCCTTTTCTTTTCTTTCCTTTTTCTTTTCTTTCCTTTCTTTTCTTTCCTTTTTCTTTTCTTTCCTTTCTTTTCTTTCCTTTTTCTTTTCTTTCTTTTTTCTTTTCTTTCTTTTTTCTTCCCTTTCCTTGCAGGGCCGGCCGGCCTCTCCATGGGGTTCGGTCCCCACTAGGGCCGGCCCTATAGGGTTCGGACCCTAGTAGGGGCCGGCCCCTCTTGAGGCGGGGTCCGAGTCCGTGTCGGCGCGCGCGAGTCGGGTCCGCGTGTCGGGTTTGCATCCACGTCTGCACACGTAAGTCGGGTTCGGGTCCGACGAAATTCGTGTGTCTACAAATGCCCCCTCAAGGACGAGTGCGTCGGTGAGAGCGTGTCGGGTTTGGACACGTAGGAATCGTAGAGCGCTTGTCCTTGATTCCTTTTGTGGGCAGGGTCGGGAGTCTATTTAAGGACCCCTACCCCCTCCATCCGTCATTGCGTTTCTTTGCGAGGGTTCCGCCGGCTTCTGGAGACCGTTGTCGGAAGAGAGCTGCCTGGGTTTGCACGCGACTTGCTCTGTCTTCCCGGTGTCGCCTCTTTCGTCGGCCTGGTGCTTCCGCGCGAAGGTTCTGCCGGCTTCTGAAGACCGTCGTCGGAAGTGAGCTGCCTGGGGTTGCACGAGACTTGCTCCGTCTTCCCGGTGTCGCCTCTTTCGTCGGCGGCGATGGTGCGCGATTTCGCGGTCGTTGCGAAGGCGGGTTCGAAGCGACGATGCGACGAGGCTCGCGGCGGGGAGGATGGAGGAGCGCGGCTGAGGTGCGGGTCGCCTTCGCCGCCTCTCTCTTCCTCCTTCTTCTTCTTCTTCTTCTTCTTTTCTTTTCTTTTTCTTTTCTTTTTTTTTTTTTTTTTTTCTTTCTTCTTCTTCGGTTCCGGGCTGCATGGGCAGCGGTGGCAGCAGCGCCGGCGCGGGGCGCGGCGGGGCTGCGCGTGGCCAGCACGGGGCCGGAGGCGGCGCGGGCGGCGCGGTGCTGCGCGCGAACAGAGGCAGCGCGGGCGGTGCTGGCCCGGAGGTCACGGAGGCCGGGTCGGGGGGCGCGCGTGCGGGCGACGGTGCGGTGGCGCGCAGGCGGCGGCGGCCGGGTCGGGCTTGGCCCCGAACGGGTCGGCGAAGGGGCGGCAGCGGCCCCGAGTTGGGCGCCCCCCCCTCCCCGGTTGTATCGGCGACGGAGTCGGGGTTGGCCCCGACCGGAACGGAGGAGGGGGGCGTTGTGGTCCCCCCCCCTTCTTTGGCTGTTGGTCATTGATTGGGGGAGAGGGGCCCGTGGGCCCCCACTCGTTGACTTTTTTTTTTTTTTTTTTTTTTTTTTTTTTGAACTTCGAAGGTGCCGATGATAACAGAGTCGGCTTGTGGCGCACGGGTCGCGACACGGGTGCGGGCTGGCTGGAGAGTGATCTTGAATCGGGCAATCCTCTTGACAGGGGTGCAGGCCTCCTTAGTTTTTTTTTTTTTTTTTTTTTTTTTTTTTTTCGTGTACGCACTTGTCTTGACTTGCCTCCTTTCACGGTCTTCCAGGGCTCGCGTCTTCGAGAGTTTGACTTCCTCGGGCTGGATAGACGAGGACTTCTTCGACGGGAGGAGATGCCTTTGCTTTCCTTACACTCGTGTGCGCCGTCACCGCAGCTCAAGGCGGGAAGACCTTCTGTCGTTGCTCCGTGTCTTTGTGCACGAGCGCATCACGGAAGATGGAGTCGCGGATGCGACTTGCGGGATGCTGAAATTAAGTGAGAAGATTCATACTGACGAAGGGATCTCCATGAAGCTTCTGCGGCCGAGTTTGAGTCTTCCGTTCCATCATTGCGATGAAGAGTTCGTGCCTACGCCAGTTGTTGCCTCGAAGATATGCGCTAGGCTGACCCGATGGGGCACCGACTCTTGGCCTCGGGGAGACGTCCAGTACCTTTGCGGCTTTCGCGAGTGGATGGACGAGCTCTACGAGGTCTTTGGCGCGGAACCTGAGATGAACTTATTGGCCAAATTTCTGGCGCCGGCCCGTCGGGAGTACAGTCGTCCGGAGGGGATGTACCGCGCACTTTGTGAGCTTTGGTGTCCGGAAACTAACACCTTCCTTACTGGGGCGGGGGAGATAGGCATCTCGCTTCGTGACGTCCATATCGTTTCCGGGTGCCCCGAGGTACGGAACTACTACCAAGAGGAGGTGCCTGCCTTGAAGGATCTGCTGGACAGCAGCTACGCTCCGAGTTCTTGCCTTCTTCTGTTCAAGGCACATGCTATCATTGCGGTGCGGGATCAATCAGATCGAGTGCGTCCTTCTTCTTGGGTCGACTTTTGGTTCAGAGGCGAGTATAGATCTCCAGTGCCTTCGGCTCACCCGATGTGGAAGATCGCTCAGATGCAGAGACCTCCGCTTCGCTCCTTTGTGAGGCCTATCGACTCCTTGGCTCGAGAGAAGCACTCAATGGAGGGGAAGCAGTGTCCCTGGGAACTCCTTGGCCTGAAACGGGATAGCGAGGAGTGGCGATCGGTTTACCGAGCTACTGGGCTGGTCATCTTCCTCTGTCGGTTCGTGCTTCCGTGTTCTGGGGAGGCTATTCGTCCGGGGACCTTCCTTGCCTCTTCCAGGATGGAGAGGGGCGAGCTCTTCAATCTAGCCCCGGCCATACTATGCGCCTTGTATCGGGCTCTCAGCGGGACTTACTGGGACTTGTCTGGCTCTGATAAGGCCAAGGAGGAGCTCGGCCGGTCGACTGCATTCGGACCCTTGCATTATTTGTACGGGTGGGTAGCTCTGCATTTCCCGAAGGGGATCTTTGCCAGACGAGGGCATCCAGCTGAGCTGCCTTTCTTGCCCGGGATAGGAGGGATCTTGAACGCCTTTATCAGTTGGGAGCGTCCGAGAGAGTGTGCTCGCACCCTTTTGAGGAGGATGGGGAGCGTCGATTTTGAATTCCTGTCAGAGCATTCGGTGCTGCCCTTGGAGAGGTCGACTGTGTACGATAACGAGGAGCTCCCGGACAGTCTCTACTGGAATATGGTCAGCTGCCGTCCTGGCTACTTGGTCTGGCGCAAGGGGGATGTGGTGGAGGTGGAGCAGTACTCCCCTCATCGCTTTACTCGCCAACAGGGGTTTCGGCAAGAAGTCTCTGGCATGCCTCAGCAGTTGCAGGGACGTATCAGTCCGCAGGAGGGTTACCGTCTGTGGGCTTCTCTCTACGCTCGTTTGACTGGCGGGAGTTTCTTTCCTGGGGCTAAGTCTGGATTTCGGGATGCCGAGACTCCGGAATACCGCCAGTGGGTTGAAGGGCGAGTTTCTCCTTTACTTGCGAGTTTTCCAGTCGACGTCTTGGTGAGTAGCGGGTTCAGGAATTTCTGCTTCAATCACTCTGCGGGAGTGGAGGACCGTCGCCTCCGACTGGGGCTTCAAAGAGCGCAGAGGAGCTATAGTCGCCTTTCCAGTGCTCGTCGTGTCCCTTCTTCCGTTCCGGTGCTGGATACCGAGCTTACTAGTGTCCCTGGGGCATTTTGTTTCCCGAAGGCCGAAGTTGAGGGTGTCCCTCCCAAGAGAAGAAAAGTGTGCATTCCTCGCGGGATGGTCCCGAGAGTTCCTTGTCTGACGGAGGACGCCGAGGAACCTGGACTTCTGAAAGATGAGGTGATTCCTCCGTCTAGGACCGCTTCGTCTGACCACACAGGTATGGAGCTCTCTTCATTTTATTTGCCCTCTACGTTCAGGAAGTTTTATCGCGCTGAGCACCGTTTCTTTCTTTTGACCAGATTCCGTTATAGTGGTAGAGCGCGGAGCGAGCTCTTCAAAGGCGCCTCTTGGGCATTCGTCCACCGGTGCCACGCAGGAAGTGCCCGAACCCTGTGGGCTAGATATCCCTATGGATGATCTGGATCTCCTCGGACTTTGCGGGGAGAACTTCCCTAGGGGCGACATTAACCTGGACGACATCGATGTCGACGCCTTGTCTTTTGGCGAGGAGGCTGAAGTCTCGAGCGTCGACAAGCGGTGTTCCCTGATGACTGTGCCCTCGTGTCCTTTGGTGGAGACGGTTATTGCAGCGGTAGCGGCGGTTTTCCCGGTTCCGCCACCCTCGTTGGCGCGGGCGGCTCCTGTTGCGGCCGCAGTGGGAGGGAAGGTCTTGCCTACCTACTCCGAGGCGCCTCGCCCGGATTTGAGGCCGAGGAGCAGAGTCTCAGAGTTCCTTCTCGCGAGCTGCCGGCAGTATATCAAGTCGACGTTGGAGCCTTTCCAAACTGCCGGCCTTGGCGCCCTCCAGGACTGGTGGTCGACGGACGGTGCAGAGTTTTGCGCGAGCCTGGCAGAGTTCAAAGTTGACAGCTCTCTTTTCGTCGATCAGATGAACCTGCTTGTGACCGATAGCGAGGCTTATCGATCCCGGCGGGCTTTGCTGGAGGGGAGCTCCCTTTCTGAGCTGGAGGTCGCTGAGGCGAGTCTAAGTCAGTCCGAGCATCAACTTGCGGAGGCTACGTCCAGCCTGTCGAAGGCCCAGAAGAAGTTGGAGTCTGCGCACGCCTCACTTAGAAAGGCGGAGTCTCGTTTGGAGCGGGCCGAGGCCGCGGAGAGCGCTTTGAAGGCGAGTCACTTGAGGCAGCAGTCGGACTTGGCAACCCGTCGCGAGCTTCTGGCTGCTCGTCCCGTGGAGCTTCAGAGAGTGGAGGCGACTAGGGAGGAGCTGCTGCGCCGTCTCCAAGCTCTGGACACCTTCTTTTAGTTGTTCCTGGTTTCATTGTGGCTTTCTTTTTCAAGACTTATGAAATGTACTACCTTCGCTTCATTAATGATATCGCCTCATTTTGCCACACCCTTTCCATGGAACTTTGTTGTCTTTTTCTTTTGGTCGGACTGAACCTGAAATAACTTCTCAGGCTGCCTACGTACCCCCCTAAGGGGGATCAAGTCGCACGTAGTTCATTTTTTTTTTTTTTTTTTTTTTGAACAAGGGGTGTGGCCTTGCTTTAGGCGTAGTACCTTTTGAGGTACTTGCCGTTGATAGGGCCGAGTGTCAGCCCTTCTGGCGTGGTGAGGAGATAGGCACCGTTGGAGTAGACTTCCTTGACGGAATGCGGGCCATCCCATTGGGCATCAAATTTCTTCCCTCCTCGATACGAGAGAATGATGGGGCGTTTGACTGCCAGCACCAGTTCCCCTATCTGGAATGATCGAGGACGAATCTTCTTGTTGAAGGCACGAGAGAGCCTGGCCTGATAACACTCCAGACGCTGTTGAGCTTCGAGGCGTCTTTCATCCAGTGCTTCCAATTCTGCTAGGCGGAGCTGGGCGTTGTCATCGCTGGTGAGGCCTTCCTGGACTGCTATCCTGAGTGACGGGATCTGGAGCTCGAGCGGAAGAACGGCTTCCACGCCATAGACGAGGGAATACGGCGTTGCTTGTGTCGGCGTGCGGAAGGATGTTCGGTAAGCCCATAGTGCTTCGCCCATGCGTTCGTGCCAATCTTTCTTTGTCTTCGAGACGGTTTTCTCCAGCAGCTTGCACAGAGTTTTGTTGAAGGCTTCTGCTAGACCGTTGGCCGGAGCGTTGTACATTGTCGAACAATTCTGCTTAATGTTGTACAATGCGCAGAACTGGCTGACGGCAGCATTCTTGAACTGCTTCCCGTTATCTGTTACGATGTAGCGGGGGACTCCATAGCGGAAGATGATGTCGTTCTGGATAAAGCTGATGACGGAGTACTTCGTAACTTCCCTCAATGGTATCGCTTCAGCCCACTTGGAGAAGTAGTCCGTTGCCGCCAAGATGTAGAGATGTTGCTTGGATGACTTGGGCAGAGGACCGACGATGTCGAGACCCCATCCGTCGAAGGGCCAAGATGCGATTGTTGGGTGTAAAGGCTCCGGAGGTTGACGGATGTAGTCCCCGTGCATCTGGCAAGCTTGACATCTTCTCGCGTACTCCAAGCTGTCTTTGATCATGGTAGGCCAGTAGTATCCCATCCTTCTGATGCGGAAGTGAAGCTTCGGACCGGACTGGTGCGATCCACAGATTCCAGCGTGTACTTCTTCGAGCGCGGCTTCTGCTTCCTCTTTTGCGAGGCACCTCAGGAGTGTGTCGTCATAGCTCTGTCGGTACAGTTCGCCGTTGAAGTGGTAGAACCTCAGAGATCTTCGACGGATGTCACTTTTGCGCTTCGGATCTTCGGGGAGTTTACCATGAACGAGATACTCCACAAACGGTTGCCTCCAGTCTTGTTCTTTAATCTCGAGGACATGCACCGCGTTGGTTTGAACTGGTACCTCGGGCGGACCCTCTTTTTCGATGATCACGAATCTCCTGCAGACAGGGACGACGAGCGAACGTTCATCTGGGAACGGGAGTGTAGCCGCCAGATTTGCGAGTGCGTCAGCCTGCTGGTTGAGGTTTCTGGAAACGTGTTGAATGGAAACAGCCTTGAGTTTTTCGAGGAGCTTCACAGCTTGCGCATGCAACGGTACCAGGTCTTCCTTGTTGACTTCGTATGCCCCCAGGACTTGCTGGATCACGAGTTGAGAGTCGCCAAAGATCTCTAGTCCTTGAAACTTCATTTCGTCGGCCAGCTCGAGACCGATGAGTAGGGCTTGATATTCTGCCACGTTGTTGGAACATGATTCCGAGAGCAGGAATGAGAAGGGGAGTATTTCGTTGTCCGGGGTGACGAAGATGACTCCGGCTCCCGCTATGTCCTGCCTAGCTGCGCCGTCGAAGAACATTTTCCAAGGTGGGGCGATATCGACGGAGAACACTTCTTCATCTGGGAGATCTTCTGATAACTCCCATTCTGCCGGGAGAGGGTATTCTGCGAGGAAGTCCGCGAGGGCCTGCCCTTTAACCGCTTTCTGTGGCACGAAGGTGATGTCGAATTCAAGTAGCAGCAGGGCCCACTTGGCTAGACGTCCGGAAAGCACTGGTCTCGACATGATGTATTTGAGTGGGTCGGCCTTTGAGACGAGTCTGATGGTGTGAGCGAGCATGTAGTGTCGCAGCTTTTTCGTGGCGAAGATGAGCGCTAAGCAGACCTTCTCGATTGGGGAGTAATTCAGCTCCGCGCCGACGAGAGTGCGACTTAAGTAGTAGCAAGCTGTCTCCATGCCAAGTTCATTGTTCTGGGCCAGGAGTTCCCCCAAGGATTGCTCCTGGGCGGTGATGTAGAGGATGAGCGGACTCCCTTGAACCGGTGCTGATAGGACTGGCGGCTTCAGTAGATATGCTTTGATGTTTTGGAGTGCTTCTTGGCACGCTTCATCCCATGTGAACGGCGCTCCTTTCTTCATGAGGCGGCTAAAAGGGTGGCTCTTTCCAGCCAAGTTGGCGATGAATCTTCGGATATACGCCAAGTGCCCCTGGAGGCCTCTGAGGTCTCGCACTGTCTTTGGTGCGGGCATATTGACGATAGCATCAATTTTGGATTGATCTATCTCAATGCCACGATGTCGGACGACGAAGCCGAGGAATTTGCCCGAGGAGACTCCGAACGCGCACTTGAGCGGATTCATGCGGAGTTGGTACCTTCGAAGTCGTTTGAAGATTAGCTCAAGATCTTGTAGATGTGCCGACCTCTTCTTGGATTTCACTACGAGGTCGTCGACATAACACTCCACGTTTTGATGAAGAATGTCGTCGAAGATCTTCTGCATAGCTCGCTGGTAGGTGGCTCCCGCGTTCTTCAAGCCAAACGGCATTACCTTATAGCAGTAGATTCCTTTCGGTGTGCGGAATGCCGTGAGCTCCTCGTCCTTGGGTGCCATCCGAATCTGGTTGTAGCCCGATGATCCGTCCATGAAAGTGAGCACCTCGTGACCAATCGTCGCATCGACCATTAGCTCCGTGATTGGCAAGGGGAAGTCGTCCTTTGGACATGCGTTGTTCAAGTCTCTGAAGTCCACGCACACTCGGATTTGGCCGTTCTTCTTTTTGACGGGGACGACGCTAGAGATCCATGTCGGGTACTTGACCTCTCGAATGAAGCCGGCTTCGATCAATTTATTGACTTCGCCTTCTATTTGGGGTATCAGTTCTGGCCGGTAGCGTCTTTGTCCTTGCTTGATAGCGCTGGCTCCGTGTTTGACGCTGAGCTGGTGCACTGCGATTTTTGGATCGAGGCCCGGCATCTCCTTGTAGGACCATGCGAAGACGTCTCTGTATTCTTTAAGCAGTTTGATGTATGCGGCTTCTTCCTCAGGAGTCAAGAGCGTGCTGACGAATGTAGGCCGAGGCTCCGTCTCCGTGCCCAAGTTGATTTCCTTCAAGTCATCAACGGTGGACTGCCCCCCTTCTTCGAGGACTGGCGGGGCATCGGGCAACTCGTCGTCCGAAGTAGAAGTGTTACCGTTGTCGGGGTCTGTAATGGAGATATGATTGACGGTAGCTCTGGGTGGGTGGGTGGGTGTTGAGACAAAGTCCTCGATTGGCATCCCCGGATGATCGAACGCCGACTTTTTCTTTGATTGTTTGACTGGCCCGAGCCTCTCGAACACGGATGTGCGTTTTCGATTCGACCAGTCTTTACCACCTCTGGTTTGCTTTTGGAACAAGGCTTGGCATCGAGCCCGTCGTCGTCCTCTCCTGTTGTCTGGATGGCTGAGGTAGGTGGAGTGTGCATCGGAGATTGTCGATCCTTCAGCTGCTTCATCTACCATCCTCGCCTCGATGTAGTTCGAGGTGAAGGTCTTCTTTGCTGTGGTTCTGATGACCAATGGAGCTTGACTGGAGCCGATGCCTCGGCGGTTCGGGGGAATTTGTTCTCCATTTTGAAATAGCCGAGCTTGAGTTCTCGTCATCCCATGTGGAGTTGCTGCTGGCGGAAGTGTGCCCATGGCGCTTTCCTCGTTGTAGCCAGCTCTAAACAGCAACTTGGCAGCATTTTGCCCCCAACTCCCTTCCGGTTTGAATCCGAGTTGCTCGAGGTCTGCTGATTCGACAGGTCTGCTTGGGTTCGGAGCTTGCGTCAGGCTAGGTAATGGCACCGTCATTTCTTGTAGAGTGATGACGTTGGCCTGAGATAACGACGGGGCCATCTTCCTCATCGGAGTAGAAGGCGATCGCTCGGATTTACGGAGCCACTAAGGTGCGAGACGCAGGACAGGCACCGTTTGGATCGGCAACGGGGTATGTTGCGTTGCTCTTGGCTCGAAGCTGATGCGCATCCTTTGCCCAGGTTTCGGCGTTCCTTGGACCTTGAGTCTTACCTCGTCAGAGGGTGGCGCCAAATTTACGGGAAGAGGAGTCTTGTCCTGCTTCACTTCTTCAATCTTTTGGGCTCGAGGAGCTTTAGCTGGCAGAACTTCCGCGACCAGGCCCTTTGCTTGGTAGAACTTAGCGTCGGCCAGGTGTGCCTCGGCCTCGTTGAATGGCTTGTCGTCCGCAACTATGCACCTCTCCACGCCTTCTTCGTAGTATTTGAGGCACTGGTGCCAGGTGGAGACCACGATGCCGTTCTCATGCAGCCATGGTCTTCCCAACAGGAGGCGATATGACGTCTGGCAATCGATGATGTGGAAGAGGACCGTTGTATCCAGCGGGCCGATGGAAAGCTTCAAACGAATCATTCCGACGGTGGACTGTCCGCCCTGGTTGAAGCCTTGAATGACCAATTGACTTGGTGAGAGCTGGTCGTCGGTGATGCCGAGTTGCCGCATTGTCTGGATGGGCAGGATGTTGACGGCAGAGCCACAGTCCAACAAGATTCGGTTCACTGGCTTCTCCTTGATATATCCCGAGACGTAAAGAGGCCGGTTGTGCAATCGCGCCCCGAGTTGCAGGTCCTCATCTTAAAAGGTTATCGTCGCATCACACGAGGCCACAGCTTTGTGTCTTTGATCGTCCTTCCTCTTCCTTTTGTAGTTATCTGGATCGGCCAAGGCCGCCGCCATTGCTAGGCGAGCCTTCTTCGGAAGATGCAAAGCTTCTACGAGAGGCATATGCAAGATCGCTTCGTCGTGAGCCGCGGTGCCCCCATCGTTGGAGTCATCCCCCTCATCGGTGGAGTCGCCTTCTTCAGAAGTTTCGCCTTCGTTCTTTCCTTCCGATACTTCATGGACTTCGACCATGCAACAAGACACCTTGACGTGTTGGTCCACTGGGAGGAAGTGATCCGGGAAGAACTCTTGCAACGTTGTCGGCTCTGGAAGACTCTGCTGAAGGATATCGTCTTGGCTTGCTGGCGGCACTTTGAACGCCTTCCTCCCTGGAGCCTTGCCTTTCTTCTTGTAGATCCTCCGCTTGGTGAATCCCCTCATCACACGGTCTTGTTTGAGCTTCTTTTCTTGCCACGGCTTTTGCCACCGTGGTAGCATGATCCATGCTTCTTCGTCGGTGGATTTCCCTTCGCTAGGATGATGGTCGACAGAAGCAACTGGTTCCCTCGAAGGCACTTGTTCTTCCTGAGCCTCTACTGGCTCGTCTTCCGATCCCCAGCCGGTGGGCTTGATTTCGTCGATTGGAATGGACAGAGGCCTTGAGTAGAGGACGTAATAGTCGAACTTCCCCGAAGGCTGGCCCAGCAGACCGACTTCCGGATCTCCCTGCTCGTATCTTTTCTGGAGAGCGTATTGGGACGTAGCTTGACTGGAAGGAACTTGCTCTTCTCGAGGCTCTACTGGCGCATCTTCCGATTCCCAGCCGGTGGGCTTGATTTCGTTGACCAAAACGGACGAAGGCTTTGAGTAGAGGACGTAGTAGTCGAACTTGCCCGAAGGCTGGCCCAGCAAACCGACTTCTGGATCTCCTTTCTCGTATCTCCTTTGGAGCGTTCGTTGGGATGCAGTATTGCTTGGAAGAGGTGCTGGCATGAGCGATGATTGCCCCCTGGGCAGCGGTGTTTCCTCCTCGGTGAGCGCAGGAGTATGTTGACGTCGCTTTGAGACTTTCGGCTGGGAAGTTGACTTAGCGATTGGAGCTTGACGATTGATGCGCAATTTGGGCATGCTTCGCCGAGCAGCGACGAGTACTGGCGAGAAGGAGCCGAAGGTGATGGACATCATGTTGGCCGTAGCAACCTCCCCGGAGTCGATCTCTATCTTCCCTTGCTTAGCGAGCGCCATGATTCTTTCCTTGAAGACGAAGCATCTTTCGATGGGATGACTCACCACCCGGTGGTATTTGCAGAAGAGAGGGTCGTCGACACGATGCATCTGCTCGGGCCTCTTTGAAGAAGGGAGCTCTATCATCTTCTCTTGCAGCAGCTGGTCGAACATGGAGGAGACTTCCGAGTCTGGGAAAGGGTACTCCTTGGCTTCGAGCTCCTCGAGAGTCATCCTTTGTCTTAGCGGCGGAGGCGGTGGTATGGCGACTCCCTTCTTCTGATCTGGCTTGCCACCGATCTTAAGCGGCTTGGAGGTTGAAGCGACGTCAGCAACATTGACTTGTTTCAGTTTTGTTGCCGGTGGCTTGTCCTTCTTCTCTATCTTCAAGAAGTCCTTGTTCTTCAAGTCCCCACGGTTTGCTAGGCTGAGTTCCATGTCATGAGCCCGAGTTGCGAGTTCTTCGAAAGACCGAGGCTTGATACCTTTGAGGATGTAGAGCAGACCCCAGTGCATGCCTTGGGTGCACATCTCGATGGCCGAGTCTTCAGACAAGCGGTCTCGTGAATTCAGCGCGAGGTTCCTCCACCTGTCGATGTAGTCGATCACTGGCTCATCTTTCCTTTGCTTGACGGCGGTGAGTTCGGTCATACTGACTGTACGTCTGGTGCTGTAGAAGCGATTGAGGAACTCCCTTTCCATCTGGTCCCAGCTGTCGATGGTCCCTGCAGGAAGATCAACGTACCAGTCGAACGCGTTGCCTTTGAGGGTGCGAACGAATTGCTTCACCATCTCGTCGCCATATGTGCCGGCATTATTACAGGTCTCGATGAAGTGGGCGACGTGCTGTCTCGGATTTCCCTTTCCATCGAAGTGCTGAAACTTTGGCGGCTGGAATCCGACTGGGAAGCGTAGCTGCTGGATCCTCGTAGTGTAGGGCTTCGAGTATGCCGCCGTGATCGGAGGAAGGCTACTGCCGTGGGATCGCATCATGTCGGCTATCAATGCTTGGACTTGCTGAGCACTCATCGCAGCCGCTGCCGGAGGTTGTGTGGCCACCGAGGCTGGCATTGGGGAGACGACTTCCACTGGGATGGGAGCCGAAGAGAGCGCTGGAGTAACTGCTTGAATCGTCGGAACAACCTCTGTAGGAGCGGGAGTTGAAGACGGAACTGGAGCGGCTACTGGAGAAGCGACGGGTTGGCCGACTGGTGCAGCGTCCTTTGCGCTTAGCTTTTGGAGCAGAGTGTTGATGTGACGATCCTTCTCCTCCATTAGCCGAGTAATCTGCGCCATGTGCTCGTTCATCTGCATGACTTGGAGCTGAAGAGCGGACGGAGGATGGTGACGGAGAACGTCTCGGTGTTGCATGTTCGCATCCTCGCCATCATCATCGGAGACGTAGTTACGCCGACTTGCTTCTGGCTGATGATTGATGTTTGCCCCCTGCAGAGGAGGTGCAACGTCTGCTGGGGAACCCGAACGGGTTCAGGGTTGGGGCTGGTCCTCCCCAAACTTCTGGACATGGGCTCCAGGATCGAGGCTTGTTTCTTCATGCACCAGGGCCTTGTCGGCGCTTTGGCGAGCATATTCGGTAGTAGCTTCTGGCACGAAGACGTCCGCAAGAGTCCGAGTACGCCGAGTGTAGACGCGCACCATTGGAGGAGCATCACCCTCCGGATTTACTGGATCACCGTGTCGGAGTAGAGGAGACTCGGCGATTGGTGAGAGGCTTGGAGCAAACGCATCGTTGTTTGTTCCGGCCATTGCAAACTTCAAGCAGCTTCTTCAACCGTACGGATGAAAGGAGAAGATGTCCCACCGGGCGTGCCAGAAATCTGTGGATGCGGAAAAAAGCGCGGGTCGTCTTTATTGCGAATCACACGAGATTACAATTGTGGCCGGGACCCGGGTTGCTCGGGTGTAGCGAGTCCGGGTTGCGGCGAGTTTTGATCAGGGGATTGTGGGAAAGATCTTCTGGGGGATCCCTTTGATCCGCGTCTCCACGTGGTGTTCGTGCGAGAGCTCTGAAGGGGCTGCCCAGGACAGGGGTTTTACAGGGAGAGGGTTTTGGAGAGGCTAAGGAATGTCCACCGTTGCTTTGTCCCTTCCGTGCTTCGCGTTTTCTCGGCTAGGGAGTTTTCGGCTTCGTTCCTCGGTCTTCGCTTCTTCCTCGTTCCTTGTTTAACCTCAGTGTCCTTGATCGTCGGTTCGCGGCGTCGATCGAGCTTTTGGCGTTGGCTTTGGCTTTGGCTTTTTGGCTTTGGCTTGACTCCGGCGTGGCTCTGGCTTTTGCTTTGCTTCGGCGCTTGCACTTGGACGTAGCTGGGAGAGACTTGCGATGCTTTCGTTCTTCCGGACTTCGCGTCGTATCGGCTAGAACGTGCGGTGCTTTTGCTCGTGGCCGGCGTAGTCGCTTGGCTTTGGCACTTGCGTTGCTTTGGCGCGGGCTTTACTGGGGCTTTTGCTTTGGCTTCTTGCGTTGGCTTTAGCTTCGGCGTCAACTCGATCTTCTTCTTCGAACGACGTGGGCTACTTCTCCGGTGCTTCGACGGTTTACATATCGACTGGACTTCTCTTCTTCTCCGGGCTTCTTTGGCGTGATCGGAGTCGAAGAATGCTTTCGAAGATAGTGGGGGTAGCACCGATCTCCGTGCGACGGTTGTGGCGTCGGCTTTTGTTGATGAAGACGACGAGGGTAGCGACGGTCTCCGTGCGACGGTTGTAGCGTCGGCTTTTGTTGATGAAGACGACAGGATAGCGACGCTTCAGACTATCTGCTCCAGGCTTTCTTCTTCGTGGATGGCGCAGGTGTTAGTCGAAGACGACGGGGTGATGACGCTTCGCTTCTCTCCTCCGAGCTTTGGGGCTTGATCGGGATCGAGGATTTGTTGGAGACGACGGTGTAGTGCCGCTCCTCTTCTTCTCCGGGCTTTTGGGCTTGATCGGAGTCGAAGGCTTGTTGGAGATGACGGGGTAGTGCCGCTCCTCTTCTTCTCCGGGCTTTTGGGCTTGATCAGAGTCGAAGCTTGTTGGAGACGACGGGGTAGTGCCGCTCCTCTTCTTCTCCGGGCTTTTGGGCTTGATCGGAGTCGAAGCTTGTTGGAGACGACGGGGTAGTGCCGCTCCTCTTCTTCTCCGGGCTTTTGTGCTTGATCGGAGTCGAAGCTTGTTGGAGACGACGGGGTAGTGCCGCTCCTCTTCTTCTCCGGGCTTTTGGGCTTGATCGGAGTCGAAGTTTGTTGGAGACGACGGGGTAGTGCCGCTCCTCTTCTTCTCCGGCCTTTGCTTCTGGCGTCTTCGGAGTCGAAGGGTTCTTCTTCTCCGAGCTTTCTTCTTCGTGCACGGAGTCGAAGGGATGATCTTCGTGTGCAAGGGTCTTCACGTTGATGAGGACTTTCAGTAAGCCGATCCCTCGGAACAGGCTTGACTGTGCCTCGTGAAGCCTTGGGTCGATGAAGAAACGTCTCCTCTTCTGCAGAGCTCTGGCGTTTTGTCTTCAATTTCCCGACCATTTTTTCCTTCCCCCACCCCCTCTATTTATAGGCAAAGAGGTGGGGAGAGAGATATGGGAACTCTTTAATTTTAAATCCCTTTTGTATCTCTCTCATAATTACCCGGATTTTATTCATCCATTGATGAAGGGAATAACATTTAGTTGTTTTCCTTTTCTGGCGGGTGCAATTATGGCTGGATTTTGCGCACGAAATCGATGGCGATCGGGCGCTTCGTCTTGTGCGTCGGATCGAGGGATCGGCGCAGATCCGCGTGTGTGCAGACGTCATACGCTACCTCCCCCCGCGCATGGCGGTATTTTTTTTCCTTTTCTTTCTTTTCTTTCCTTTTCTTTTCTTTCCTTTTTCTTTTCTTTCCTTTCTTTTCTTTCCTTTTTCTTTTCTTTCCTTTCTTTTCTTTCCTTTTTCTTTTCTTTCTTTTTTCTTTTCTTTCTTTTTTCTTCCCTTTCCTTGCAGGGCCGGCCGGCCTCTCCATGGGGTTCGGTCCCCACTAGGGCCGGCCCTATAGGGTTCGGACCCTAGTAGGGGCTGGCCCCTCTTGAGGCGGGGTCCGAGTCCGTGTCGGCGCGCGCGAGTCGGGTCCGCGTGTCGGGTTTGCATCCACGTCTGCACACGTAAGTCGGGTTCGGGTCCGACGAAATTCGTGTGTCTACAGGGGGTGTGGAGGTTGAACAACCCCCACCCCCTTCGCTATCTCTGGCCGAGGAGGTAGCTGCTATGATGGCAGGGCTCGATAATTCGAGCGGGCACGAAGATGAAGGGGGAGCCTCACCTCCTCGAGATGTTCCCTCTCCCGCTCACTTGGAGAGAGGAAGCCGGGTGGGTGAGGCTACACCCCAACCCCTGCCAGAGCCAACCCCCATTAAGGAGAAATCGGTCCCCAAGGGTAAGAGCTCCGACCGTGGGAAGGGAAAGGCTCCTCAGGTCGATGCTTCAGGTATCTGTACTATATTGCCTTGATTGCCTTGCCGTTAAAGCTCGAAAATATTCTAACACTTTGAACTCTTGTGTTGATTGCAGGTACGCCTGTTGGCTCGACACCGAAGATAAAGAACTTGGGTGATGTCGACATCAACCACCCTACTAGCGTGATCCGGAAGCTTTGCAATCTTCCGGAAGTGACTTTTGAAGAAGCCTTCGATCGGCTAGATGTAGTGGTATGTGTATCTTCTTTGTTCAATATTCGAGTTGTATCTTTGGAACAATTCTAACTCTCTATCCATCTGCAGAGCTCAGCAGTTTTGAGAATCGCAAGCTCTCTCTCTAGGAGGGCAGGAGAACGTGAGGCCGCATCTGAGGTGTCCCGTTTGACAGCAGAGCTGAAGGCTGCAAGCGAGGAGAGAGATAGGCTGAGGGAGCTTTTGACTTCGAAGAAAGACTCTCTCAAGGCCAAGATCGAGGACCTTCGCAAAGGGAAGCAAGAGATCAAGGGGTTGCAGGACCGTTGCGAGGCGCAGAGTCACGAACTTGAATCTTTGAAGAATCGACTCGCCAAGGTTGAGAACGTATCCTGTGGTCGTACAAACGAGATCAAGGAGTTGAAAGAACAACTTGCTGCTCAGCATGCTACCTTTACTGCTAGAGAGGAGACTTCCAAGAAGGCACTGGAGCATGCGCTGTCTGAATGCAAGAGTTACAGGGAAACAGCCGAGAAAGCGGCAGAGGCACTCAGGGTACATGTCAGCAGTGTCCGATCTTCTAAAGCTTCGACTGCGAGCAAGGCTCATGACGAATCTGGAGGAGAGAGGTCGCGCGCTCCAAGCGTAGCCAAGCCCTGATGTATTTCTACCTTTTTCTCTGTTGTTTACACTTGTAAACTTTTGACATGTAGCAGCTCAACATTGTACTTGGCAAATCTTGATAATCAAAAAATCTTTTTGGTGTTTGAAAATTGAATGTCTCTTGAGTTGAATGTCTTTGAATATCATGTTATGGATAGCATTGGATTAGATACAATCTTTCGAATGTAATGGGTCGAGTCGCAACTCGATTACTCAAACTTGTTGTAACTTGAAATTTGAACTTGAATTCGTGTAACATTTGAATGTGAGGGGTTGAGTCGCAACTCAAGCACCCAAACCTGTTAGACGATATTGAAATTGATTGAAATTGAATATTGAATATTGAAATTTGAAGGTCAGTTTAACATTTGTCAGTAAGGGGTTGAGTCGCAACTCAACACCCAAACTTGTTAAAAGACTTGGTAACTTGAATATGGTCAGTTTAACATTTGCTAGTAAGGGGTTGAGTCGCAACTCTAACTCCCAAACTTGTTAAAAGACCTGGTAACTTGAATGTGGATAATTTGAAACTGCTTCAGAACTTGAATTGAAAAGCTGAACACTTGCACATTTGAACATTTGAAAGAGATCTTTATTCATCACAGAATTTACATCATGGATAGAACAACTTGAGGTGTCTAGAATTCCAAGCTCGAGGCAATCTATCTCCTTCTGGTGAGATCAGTCTGTAAGAACCTTTACCTCCTACTGATTCAACGATATAGGGACCTTCCCAGTTGGGAGCAAGTTTCCCACTGCTGTGTTCCTTTGTGTTGTAGAAGACTGCTCTGAGGACCAGACTGCCGATCGGGAATTATCGCTTGTAGACTTTCTTATCATAGGCTCGTTTGATCTTCTGTTGGTACTTGGCCACATGAAGTGAAGCTTGATCTCTCAATTCTTCAGAGAAGTCTAGATCATTGATCCGAAGTTCTTCGTTGATTCCTTCTTCAACTGCTCTGGTCTTCAGAGTACTTGATATGTTTTCTATTGGGAGTACTGCTTCCGATCCATATATTAGACGAAAGGGTGAGAACCCTGTTGATCTTCTCGGAGTTGTGCGATATCCCCAAAGGACTTTAGGTAGGACCTGTTCCCGCAATCCTTTCTTGTCGTTGAGTTTCTTCTTGAGTATACCAAGAATAGCTCTATTGGAGGCTTCATCTTGACCATTGCATTGAGGATATCTTGGAGTTGAATAGAATAGCTTGATACCGTTGTTCAGACAGAACTCTCGGAACTTGTCGGAGTCAAATTGAGCTCCATTGTCAGCAACAAGAACTTGAGGTGTACCGAACCTTGAGAAGATGTTGTGCCGAATGAATTTGATCACTTCGTCGTCAGTCTCTCGGAAGAGGGGCACAGCTTCAACCCATTTGGTGAAGTAATCTGTGGCTAACAACAGATACTTCTTCTTGCTTGGAGTTGGTGGGAAAGGACCCAAGAAGTCCAACCCCCACTGATGGAAAGGCCAGGGACTTGATAGTTGGTGAAGCTCATCTGCAGGGAGATGGATAGCTCGAGCGTGTCGTTGGCATGGCTCGCATCTTTGAACAACTTGCTGAGCGTCTTTTGCCATTGTAGGCCAGTAGTAACCTTGTAGTTTCGTCTTAGCTTCAAGAGATCTTCCTCCCGAATGATTCCCACAAGCTTTAGAGTGGATATCAATCAGGATTGCCTGTGCTTGCTCGAGACCAAGGCATTTGAGCAACATCCCGTTGTGCGATTTGAAGTATAGGTCTTCTCCTTGAATGGTATAGCATGGAAGTTTCCTTTGGAGTTTTCGGGCTTGATTGGGATCTTCTGGTACCTTGCCATATTTGAAGAAGTCGAGAATTGACTATCTCCAATCTTCCATTTTATTTGCTATAGCAAGATTCAACATCAATTGATCTCCACCCCCAGATCTCTTTGTATTAGCAAGGATCTGTTGATCGGGGATGGTCTTGGGCACTTCTTGATAATCGATCTGTATTTGCCTTCCTCCGAGTGAGTCTCCGAGAACTGAGGCAGCATTGGCTAAGGCGTCTGCTTCTCGATTCTCTGCTCTCGGAATTTGAATGAATTCAGTACTAGTAAAACGCTGTTGCAGACGTCGTACTAGGGCCAAATAATGTTGCATTCTTTCTTCTCTCGCTGTATACTCTCCGTTGATCTGCCTTGTGATTAGTTGGGAGTCGCTGTAGACGAGGATTCGATCTACCCCCAGGGATTCAGCCATTTCGAGTCCGAAAATGAGTGCTTCGTATTCGGCTTCGTTGTTGGTGGCATTGAATCCAAGAAGAGTGGCCTTTTGTAGATGATCAAGTTCGGGGGATACTAAGACTATCCCAGTTCCCGAACCGATCGAACTCGAAGCTCCATCAGTATAGAGTTTCCATGGAGAAGTTGCAGCAATAGCCTCGAGATTTGGATTAATTATTGTTGAAGGAGTGATCGGAGGATTATCCTCATCTTCTAAGCGTAGGTCGACATCTTCTTCCCAAGTGATGGGGTCTTCAACTGGAAAATCAGCTAGAAAATCAGCAACAGCTTGACCTTTGATGGAAGTGCGAGATTCGAACTGAATCCCCAGAGCACTCATTTCGATCACCCATTTGGTCATTCGACCAGCTCGACCAGCTTTGTCGACGATATCTTTGAGTGGATGTTCTGAAATGACAGTGATCTGGTGGGAGACGAAATAAGGTTGCAGACGACGTGATGCAGTGAGTAAAGCCAGTATGACCTTCTCAGTTTTTGAATAGCGAGTCTCAGCTGGAAGAAGAGTATGGCTAATGTAATAGACTGGATGTTCGATGCCACCTCTTCTACTAACTAGGACTGCGCTGATTGCTTGATTGGTGACGGTGAGATAAAGCCATAAGTCTTCTTTTGGAAGTGGAGCCGTCAAGATAGGAACTTGCACCAGATATTTCTTGATGCTTTGAAATGCTTCTTCACAGATCGGACTCCAGCCGAAGATATCCGCCTTTCGTAGTTTGTCGAAGAGGGGTTTGCACTTATCGGAAGATTTTGAGATAAATCGATTGAGTGCTGCTAACCTTCCAGTGAGGCGTTGAACTTCTTTTCGATTTGTAGGTGAAGGCATATCCAGAATTGCTCGTATTTGGTCGGGATTAGCTTCGATGCCCCTCCTGGTCACAAGATGACCCAGGAATTTGCCAGATTGAACTCCGAAAGCACACTTGGCTGGATTGAGCTTCATACGATATTTTTGGAGGACTTGAAAAGTTTCCGCCAGATCAGATAGATGCTTCCCTCTAGTGGAGCTTTTGGTGAGAAGGTCGTCGACATAGACTTCGACGTTGCGACCGATCTGATCTTCGAACATTTTTGTGACTAACCTTTGATAGGTAGAACCAGCATTTTTGAGGCCGAACGGCATTACATTGTAGCAGTAGAGACCTCGGCTAGTCACGAAGCATGTCTTCTCTTGATCTTCCGGATGAAGCAGAATTTGATTGTATCCAGAGTACCCATCCATGAAAGACAATAGCTCGTGGCCAGCAGTGGCATCGACGAGTCTATCAATCCTTGGCATGGGGAATGGGTCTTTGGGGCAAGCCTTATTGAAATTAGTAAAGTCGATGCAGACTCTGACCTTCCCGTTCTTCTTTGGAACAGCAACTATGTTAGAGATCCAGGTAGGATACTCTACTTCACGGATGAAGCCTGCTGCGAGTAGCTTGGTGATCTCTTCTTGAACAGCAACTTACAGCTCTGGTCGGATCGTGCGTGGCTTTTGCTTGACAGGCTTCACTTCTTCTTTGATCGCAAGTCGGTGACAAGTGTCATCTGGATTGATACCAGGCATGTCTTCGAAACTCCAAGCGAAGACGTCGATATTGGACTGGAGGAAGGATACCATGTCTTGCGCTTCTGCGTCGCTAAGACCGGTACCGATGAAAGTTTGTCGAGGGAGATCTCCGCTGCCGATGTTGATTGGGATGATTTCTTCAATTGAAGGTGATGCTTCCCATTCGATTGGTGGAGGTTCGGTTAGCGGAATCTTCTTTGATTGCTATTTAGAAGAGGGACCAGCTTCATCTCGTGGCCGCTTTGGAGGAGCGATGTTGATCTTGCGATCTGTTTTTGCAGCAGTAGCTTCACAAGATCTCCCAGCTTGCTGATCACCTCGAATGCAGACAATGCCTTCTCCCGTTGCAAACTTGAGTAGTTGGTGGTATGAAGAAGAGATGGCATTGATCTGGTGGAGGAATGGCCGCCCGAGAATGGCGTTGTAACTAGACACTCCTTCGACAATTACGAATCTTACCGAGACCCGAGTCTCTCGGCTAAGGTCAAGAGTGAATCTCGATTCGCCCACCGTGATGCTTTGTTCACCGTTGAAGCCAGTGATCACGGTCGGGATGACGTCAAGGCTTTGATACTTATGTCCCAGACGTTTGAAACAGTCTGAGAACATAATGTCGATGGAACTCCCGGTGTCGATGAGAATCCGATTGACGGTGCTTCCATCGATGATGAGTTTCAAAACCAGGGGGTCTCGATGTGGAGTATGAACTCCTTGAAGATCAGTGTCGTTGAAGACGATGGACGGCCAAGCAAGACCTTCGATGGGCTTCTCGATCCAGGTATCTTCTTTGTTTGCAGTAGATCGAACATGGAAGATGCGCCGAATCTGCCGATCAACTTCCTTCCCAGTCACTGATTGATTGTGCAATGATCCATGAATGCCAAAGATATTGGCGTTCACGGTGAGAGGTGATGGGTTGGAAGAGATCTGATGAATCCAACAAGCCTCTTTCCCCTTTGCAGAGGATCGACGTTGCTCTTGTCCTTCTCTGGTGAATTCATGGAGGTGGCCTTCTCTCAGCAAGTCTTCGAGATAAAACTTTAGCCGATAGCACTGATCGGTGGAATGGCCATGGCTTCTATGGAAATCGTAATAAACAGTTTTGTCCGCTGTGAACTTTGTATTCGGCTGAAGTGGATTGGGCCTTCGAAGGAATTCTTCGTGTTGAATGCGATCGAGGATCTGTTCAACCGGCATATTCCACTCGATAAAAGTGGTCTTCGTTGGAGATCGACGCTCATCATTCTTTGATCGTTTGTTTGCTGGAGAGGCTGCTGCCTCAGCGTTGTGAGCTTTGGGAGCATACTTTGGAGCTTCTCTTTCAGTAGGCCTTCGCTTTGTTTCTCGCCCTTTCCGAGCGACTTGATCATCTTCGACCTCGATTTCTCTCTGGATTCGATCGAACATAGCACCCAGAGAAGGAGGAGGATTGTGGATGAAGTCGTTGTAGATGTGTAGATCGAAGCGGAGAGCGTTCTGGAAAGCCAACATGATGGCTTCATCATCCAGATGTCTTCCAGAGAGGGCGGCATGCTCGTTGCGAAATCTCCTAGTGAAACTTCGGAGAGTCTCGTCAGCACCCATCCTTAGCCGATAGAGAGAGTCGAGCTTCTTCTCTGGCTTCAGATTGAGTTGATAATGCTGCACGAAGAGTTTGGCCAAAACATCGAACTGGGTGATGGATCCAGCTCTGAGATTGTGATACCAGTCGAGTGACGGCTCATCGAGACTTCCTGCGAAGGTGCGGCAGAGCACGTTGTTTTCTTTTTCGTGCGGTGTTAGAGCTTGCTTGAATGCGAGGATGTGGAGAGTAGGATCTCCTCGGACGCAGTTGAATTTGGGGAGGATAGGAGTTCTCCATCCCCTTGGAAATGTTGACTCGAAGAGGCTTCGATGTAGAGGCCTGGTAGAGGAATAGCCATCCCTACGACCATGTCCTCGACCTAGAGGTGGGTCAAGAGGCAAGATCGCAAGGTCTTGCTCAGGCATTGAAGTATTTGCTGGTTGAAGTCGGTGTCGAAGGTCCGATCCGAGTCCTCGTTGAAGTGGAATGGATGGGCAAATTCGACTCTTTGAAGGAGCGCCTTTCATTTGGTGCCTCCTTGGTATGTTGAGCTTTGAAGGTGCCCTCTTGTCGCAGTTGCAGCCAGAAGACGATTGGGAAGACTCGTCATCGAGGCGGTCCCAAACACTCTGCTTCCAGGGGGCAGCAGAGGGAGTTGGGTCACGTCGAATCCTCTCGAGGGCAACAGTGCCCATTGACCTCCGTTGCTCGGAGTGGATTGAATGTCGAGGAAGATCGACCCTCTCACTTGTAGAGGTGATAGGTAGAGCGATCCCAGCCTCGAAAGCTGCTTTCTTCAGAGCATCCCTCTCAGCGGTGAGGGTGGCGTTTTGCTTCGCCAATTGGAGCAGTTGGAAGTCGACCGCAGAGATTTGGTAGGTCGATGGAGGGTCTTCAGCAGGAGCGGGGGCAGTTTGCCCAACCGATTGTCGTGCGGGATGGGCGATAGGTCGATCGACAGATCTCCCACTCCCTGAGCGAACCCCCATCTCAGGAACAACAAGGGGCTGTCCGAAGTTGAGCCTTTGACTCATTGATCGAATCTCAGGACGAGATTGTTGTTGAGTGTTACTTCCTTCTGGTTGACCCTGGTGTTTCGTCCTCGCCATTCAGAGAGCGAAGGGTGCAACGAGAGTGCCGACGTTCGATCAGTTGTCTGATCAACCGAGGAGGCGAGGAAGTTTGGTTATCAAGATCGGTTGTATGCTCAACCGATCAAGTAGTAGGGGAGAGAGCTCGACTTTTTGCTCGAATCCCACAGACGACGCCAAACTGTGGGGGAAAATTCTTCGTGCCGACCCGAAGACTTTGCCTCACCAGTCAATTGAAGTTGAAGTTGACGTCGAAGATTGTTGGTCGATCTGTTGATTGAAGTTGAAGCCTTTTGATATGCAAACAGAGAGATGCAATCAGAGAGAGTGTTTGACACGAGAAGTGATCTCGGAGTTCAGCCGAAGCCTACGTCTCCGTGCTATAGGGTGCAACCCGAATTCACTAACACTTTTCTCGAAGTAACCTCGATAGGCCGAGTGCTACTGAAGCCTTTTTGAGCTCTTCAAAGACAAGAAGATGATCAAGTAGAGGTGAAGGGTGAGAAGATAGAAATTCCAGAGCTCTGGTTCTGAAAATCAGATCTCAGAGTGGAAAATGAATTTCGGATCCTTTTACATTCGACGGCTCTGCTATTTATAGGATTTTCTGGTGGTAAATGGCGGTTTCTGTTGTAGTATCTGGGGATTTTCCAGGTAAAGCTGGTGGGTCCCGCTATGGTCTTCTGGGGGGATTCCACAGGCTCTTGGTCCCACCAGGCAGGGCCGGTGGGTCCCGCGATAGTCCTCGTAGGCCCACCAGGCAGGGCCGGTGGGTCTCACGGTGGTCCTCGTGGACCCTCTAGGCAGAGCCGGT
The DNA here is from genome assembly GCA_947650365.1 of Chamaelirium japonicum. Classification (NCBI taxonomy): domain Eukaryota; kingdom Viridiplantae; phylum Streptophyta; class Magnoliopsida; order Liliales; family Melanthiaceae; genus Chamaelirium; species Chamaelirium japonicum. The sequence goes on from CANTAL010000114.1 coordinate 839,348, forward strand.
GGGTCCTGCGGTGGTCCTCGTGGACCCACCAGGCAGGGCCGGTGGGTCCCGTGGTAGTTGGTAAACTTCTGCCGAAATTTGCACCCACACGAGTCGAGTCGGATTGGGTCGGATCGGGTCAACTGAATAGTCCCGGGTGATAAACGGGTCTTACCGGGTCTTATCGGGTCTACCCATTTATTAGCGGGTCGGGTACGGGTTAGGATCTAGACATGATTAGTTAAATGAGTCGGGTCCGGGTCTGGGGGTTTTGGACACGACACGAACCTAGACACGACACGATCCTGACACGACACAACCCATTGCCACCCCTAGTAGACTCATCACTTTTCCACCACGATACTTGTCGATACCGAGATGTCTAAGGGTATGCTTATTCAGGAACACATACTTGAGTTCCAGATCGAACTAGATTCCAAAGACATGGTGCTAGATGACGAGGTGGTGGATGACGTCTGTCTTGCATCCTTGTTTGGAACCTTCGAAGGCATTATCAGAGACTTTAGCTTTAACAAGATAGAGATAACAAACATAGAACTTCTAAGGAGATTTCCAAGAGACAAAGGATGGGATCAACATTAAAGGCAATGCCTTTAGTGCTTAATCTAGGTCCTCTTTAGAAGAACCTAAGGGAGTAACTTATCAGAGATTGAAAACTATTTTAGTACAGAAACTGGTGTGGACTCCTAAGTCTGGTAACACTAAGGACGGAAGTGTTTCTGATGTGGTAAGAATAGGGGGTATTTGAAGATTGAGTATAGTCTCAGGGTGTCAGAGGTTAAGTCACTATTTAGTAGTAGTTCATTTGCTTCTTGCAATGTAGACTTTGTATCTACAGAGATTCAAGGAAAGCAAAAGGCTACTTTATGGTGAAATGATCCTAACATATGTACTGATGCTATAAGCTGTTGCGGATGTTGTCAGATATGTTATCTTAGTCTTTCCGAAATAAGGATTTTGGTCTTTAGAGATTTCGTTCTGTTTCCTCCTCGGTGAATGAAGTTTTTAGTTTTAAACAGCACCGTAGGTGTGTATTTTAAACTGAATAGATAGTTTCATTACTAGAGGAATAGATCTAAATAATCTCTTTGTATTTAATCATAATTCGGAAATAGATTTCATGACAGCTGCAACGCCTAACTAAAATTCATTTAAATCCTTTGGAGAAGCTATCCCATTTGTGACCCCTCTGATTTAGATATTTTGCCTCAGATAAATTCAGAGGTAAAAGAAGGCTGAGTTTCTATTCATAGATTCATCGGAGATCTTTCCAATCTATGAGTGTTATCTGGATGACAGAATAACTAAAAGGGCCACAAGATATTGGTGTTAGTTATTTTTGACGTCTTTGGTTCCAAGAGCGTCCAAACGATAGGAGTCTCTTCGATTTAATCAAAGGAACGAGAACCTATCGGATGGGTTCCATAGGATTTTGAGGGAGCATATGATTATCTCCCAGTTAAATGCTCCAAAGATGACATGTCAGAATGAAGTCTCCGAGAGAAGGAATCAGACTCTGTTTGATATAGTCCGAATAAAGTTGAATATTGCCAAATGTACTACCCACCTTCTGGTGGGGTTGTACCTTAAAACATTAGCTTATATCTGAAACTATCTCTTATCTAGATCTGTAGCGAAAGCTGACACTATAGTGTGTCGAGATATAGGGTTGTCCTACACTTGTGCAAAAGGACAAGAGGGATGAGATGGAGATATAGTTACAGGTATATCTGTTTATAGATTACCTTAAGGAGGCATAAGATGGACTATTCTATAATCTTGAGGTTTGGAAGGTAATCGTTTCTACAAACACCATCTGCCTAGACCAAGATTATATTATAGATCATAAGTTTACCGATAAGGTAGTTCTGGATGAACTACTATGTACTGGTAGAGAGTGCACATCTGAAAACGTAGTGGGAGTAGATGATATAGAAACTAGTATACCAAGTACTGTAGAAACGATTATCTTTTATACCACCATTATCTCGTCATTGTGGGACCATCAGAGCTCCTGAAAGATACTATGGAAAAACTTCGATAGTTATTCCAGAGTTTCAGGATGATAATCCCTAGAGCTACGATAAAGTAGTGGAAGCTTCCGACAGCTTTGTCTAGTAAAAGACCATGGAGGCAAGCCTACAACAATGTCCCTTGGAACAGTCTTGACACTTATAGCACTATCACCCTTCTGGGTGTAGGAGGTGTATAAGAAGAGGACCCAGTTAAGACTTAAAATGTTAGATTAGTTACCAAGAGAGAAGGGATTGACTATGTCAAAACCTTCTCACCGGTAGCTATGCCTAAAGTCTATTTCGGATCCTCTAATCCATCACAACCCATTATAGTTGGGAGATCTGGTTGATCGATATCAAGATAGTTATTCCCCAATGGGAATTTGGAAAGGACATATGGATGATACAGCCCCAGACTTTGTGTCAGTAAGTCAGGAAGATATGGAATGCAAGTTGCAAAGGTCCATTTATGGACTGATGCAAGCATCTAGATTGGAATATCTATTTTGATCATGGGAATCCGCTCACACGGATTTGATCAGAATGAGGATAAACCAAGTGGGTATAAGAAAGGTGAAAGAGCTACAAGGGTGTATATAGTACTTTACGTTAACGATATCCTACTGATTGAAAATGATATAAGAATATTATTTACGTTAAAGATTTGTAGTCATCACAATTCGATGTGAAAGACCCTAGTGAGGCGAGTTATGCTCTGGGAATCAAGGTAACTCGAGATAACCAGAGCAAGGTTCTCTTGCTTTCACAGGCTATGCATAAAGATAAGATTCTAGCTAGATTCGGTTTACGAGGCTAGATATCTATTGCGCAGTAGGATTCATGGGTCGGTTTCAGTCGAACCCGGGTCCAGATTACTGGACTAAAGTGAAGGGTATAGTCAGAAGTCCTTATCAAGTGAGAATTGTAAGTTAGCTTGCACTTCACAGGTCCTGATATCGATTGGACACACAGGGTCTGACTTTGGTGTCAGATGTGCGTTCCAGAGAATCAATTTCAGGAATTATTTTTATCTTGGGATTAGAAGCGGTAGTTGGTAGAGTGTGAAGCAAAAGTGCATCACAGACTCCACCACAGAGGCTGAGCACGTTGTTGCGTGCGAGGTAGTCTAATAGGTGGTATGGTTTAGGAAGTTTTTGGGGAACCAGGGATGCGTACCAGAGGCTCAGTTATCTGTTGTAATAACAGAAGAGCAGTAAGCAAGGTCCAAAGAGCCAAGGAACCACCGTAAGGGGAAACCCATCAAGTACTAACTTCACTTGATCTGATAATTATAGGAGAAAATACAAGTAGCGGTACTGAGGTGGCATCTGCAGATAATATTGCCAATTTCTTTAGGGAATTCCTGCAAAGGCTTTGGGGTAGCATGTAAAAGCTCTGAAGCTTAACACCGTTTTTTCTCGTTAGATCTAGTGGGAGATTGTTAGAATTGGTGAGGTGTACAGCTCGTAAAAACCTATAGTTTAGCTATGTATGGTTGATAGTATAAGATTGTATCTTGGTACGTACCTTAGTACGAGTTCTGATTACAGAACAGAGAGCCATGGCTACATGGTAATCCACTTGAGTGGGAGACTCAAGAGACTTGTCCCATGTAACCTAAATACGTTCGCAGCTCTGATTAGGGTTGGTCGCCCTATCAGGATAAATATTACCCACCTTCTAGTGGGGTTGTACCTTAAAACAGTAGCTTATATCTGAAACTATCTCTCATCTAGATCTGTGCCTCAGACCTATAGAGAGCTATGGTCTAAGCGAAAGCTAACACTATAGTGTGTCGAGATATAGGGTTATCCTGCACTTGTGCAAAAGGACAAGAGGAATGAGATAGAGATGTAGTTACAGGTATATCTATTTATAGATTACCTTAATGAGGTATAAGGTGGACTATTCTATGATCTTGAGGTTTGGAAGGTAATCGTTTCTACAAACACCATCTGCCTAGACCAAGATTATATTATAGATCATAAGTTTACCGGTAAGGTAGTTCTGGATGAACTACTTGGTACTGGTAGAGAGTGCGCATCTGAAAACGTAATGAGAGTATATGATATATAAACTAGTATACCAGGTACTGTAGAAGCGATCCACTTTTGTATCACCACCACCTCGTCGTTGTGGGACGATCAGAGCTCCTGAAAGATACTATGGAAAAACTTTGATAGTTATTCCAGAGTTTCAAGAGGATGATCCCTAGAGCTATGATAAAGTAATGGAAGCTTCCGACAGCTCTGACTAGCAAAAGACCATGGAGGCAAGCCTACATCAATGTCCATTGGAACAGTCTTGACACTTATAGCACTATCACCCTTCTGGGTGTAGAAGGTGTATAAGAAGAGGACCCAGTTAAGACTTAAAAGGCTATATTAGTTACCAAGAGAGAAGGGATTGACTATATCGAAACCTTCTCACCGGTAGCTATGTCTAATGTCTATTTTATATTCTCTAATCCATTACAACCCATTATAGTTGGGAGATCTGGTTGATGGATGTCAAGACAGTTATTCCCTAATGGGAATTTGGAAATAATATATGGATAATGCAGCCCCAGGCTTTGTGTCAGTGGGTCAGGAAGATGTGGAATGCAAGTTGCAAAGGTCCATTTATGGACTGATGCAAGCATCCAGGTTGGAATATCTATTTTGACCATGGGAATCCACTCACATAGATTTGATCAGAATGAGGATAAACCAAGTGGGTACAAGAAAGGTGAAAGAGCTACAAGGGTGTACATAGTACTTTACGTTAACGATATCCTACTGATTGAAAATAATGTAAGAATATTGTTTACGGTAAAGGTTTGTAGTCATCATAATTCGATGTGAAAGACCCTAGTGAGGCCAGTTATGCTCTGGGAATCAAGGTAACTCGAGATAACCAGAGCAAGGTTCTCTTGCTGTCATCGGCTACGCATGAAGATAAGGTTCTAGTCAGATTCGGTTTACGAGGCTAGATATCTATTGCGCAGTAGGATTCATGGGTCAGTTTCAGTCGAACCCGGGTCCAGATCACTGGACTAAAGTGAAGGGTATACTCAGAAGTCCTCATCAAGTGAGGATTATGAGTTAGCTTGCACATCACAGGTCCTGATATCGATGTGACACACAGGGTCTGACTTTGGTGTTAGATGTGCGTTCCAGAGAATCGATTTCAGGAATTGTTTTTATCTTGGGATTAGAAGCGGTAGTTGGTAGAGTGTGAAGTAAAAGTGCATCACAGACTCCACCACAGAGACTGAGCACGTTGTTGCGTGCGAGGTAGTCTAATAGGTGGTATGGCTTATGAAGTTTTTGGAGAACCAGGAATGCGTACCAGAGGCTCACTTAACTGTTGTAACAACAGAAGAGCGGTAAGCAAGGTCCAAAGATCTAAGGAACCACCGTTAGGGGAAACCCATCAAATATAAACTTTATTTGATCTGACAGTTATAGAAGAAAATGCTAATAGCGGTACTGAGGTGGCATCTGCAGATAATGTTGCCAATTCCTTTAGGGAATTCCTGTAAAGGCTTTTGGGCAGCATGTAGAAGCTCCGAAGCTCAACATTGTTTTTTCTCGTTAGACCAAGTGGGAGATTGTTAGAATTGGTGAGGTCTACAGCTCGTAAAAATCTATAGTTTAGCTATGTATGGTTGATAGTATAAGATTGCATCTTGGTACGTACCTTAGTATGTGTTCTGATTACAGAACAGAGAGCCATGGCTACATGATAATCCATTTGAGTGGGAGACTCAAGGGACTGGTCCCATATAACCTAAATACGTTCGCAGCTCTGATTAGGGTTGGTCGCTTTATCAGGATAAGCTGTTGGGAGGACAGAGCATGGGTGTCTCCACTACGGTCATTACCAGGCACAATATCTGTAGCCGAACGAAACCAACACGCTGCACAGATCGGTGAGCAGACACCGGTGCACTAAATCATGTTTCTGCTTAGGATAAAATGGTCCTAAACCCTGAGGAACCACGTCTTATGACCTAACCAGTTGAGTGGTGCTTTGGCGCACCAATGTGTGAGGATCCGGATGCAGTGATCTAAAACCACGATATACTGGGTTACCCGATTGGCATTGCATCAGCGTGTCACTCCTGCAGGCCATCCACACCCCTAACGGGAGGTGCGTTCCTTGGTTTGACCTATGTCATATTAAACCCTAGCCAAGTGGTCATCAGTTGGACTAGCAACGGATCCGGTTACTCGGCAGAGTAATCGGAGGTACGATGTATGTGGTCAAGCTAGAAGGAATCGAGTTATATGAGCACTCAAGTTTGACGGTATTCTCCACCGCTCGAGTTGCATCATGGCACCAGATGGAGGGACAGTGGGTTTACCATACTAAGCGAAAAGCAGGGGTATAAGGGAGAATATAGTAAGTCCGGGGGAATTGGAGTGCAGCCTGCATCGCACTCTGGGTGGCCACGCAGGTTAACTTGGACTTAGATGATCGATGGTACACTCGGGTAGTGTATCGATCGAGTCTAAGTTGGAAGCCATGAACCCTGGTCTCTGAAGGTTCCACCTTATCCACATTATGTACGGTTCTTGTACTATCTCCTCGAAACACAGGACGTAGTAAGAGGAAGTGAAAAGTTCAAACCTACGCTCCGTGAGTACGTGCTTCGCACTAGTGCACGGTAGATGCGTAGCTATGTGTGTGCACTAAGGGAAAACCCTAAGCTAGTGTAGAAACGCATGTAGTCATCCCTCGCCATAAGTGAACTTCGCTACATGGGTGCGATGCACTGGAACATGTTGCGAGTTGACTAGTTGACTTTACTAGGGGCACCTCAGTTAATAGTAAAGTAACTTGTCAAGATCACTTAAGAAAGAGTCGCTAAGTCTCACATACTAGAAATGGTCAATTTGAGGCATAAGTGCGTTTTGGTAAAAATACGCGCTGCCAAGTCTCACTAGTGGCCGACCCTAGCTGTGGGAGACTCGTGCAGAGCCGACCCCTATATTCTGGGGATGAGAATCTTCAGTGATATGGCCGGCCATAGGGATATACATAGGGATTTGAATTGGTCAAATTCAAGTCCTATAAGTGGGGAAAATGGATAAAGAGAAGAGAGATAAAGGGAGATTTTTAGGGAGATCTTTTGGGGATCAAACCTATCCCATTAGAGCCCTATCCAATGGGGTAGGTTGGCCTTATAAAATGGGCAAAGGGGGGCTGGCCATAGGTAATGAAAAACCGACCCCCTCTCCTTTATTCTCCCTAACTCTCTTCTCCTCTCCTCTCTCGTTTCTCCCCCTCGCTTGTGCCATTGGATGACGACTTGTCTTTCTCGCATAGGGTTTAGTAAAAGGAGAAGGCTCATCGGATAGAGGCACTTAGAGATCCATCGATGAGGTACCGTGCATCGTGCGAGATCGGGTGAACTAGAAGGCATCTCCCGCAGCTTTTGCTGTCCAGAATCTGCAATGCAAATCAGTGATATTTCTACAATTTTAGGAGCTACAAAAGTCCAAACAAGGTTAAACCTGTTGCAAAAGTTGTGTCTCTAAGTTCTATACCTGTAGTCCAAATTTTAGCCCAATCAGAGTTCGAAGCAGAAAGTTATGGTCATTGCACCGAAGATATGTTATGCAGATCCGAGCCCGTCTCCATCGACAAAGAAGAAACTTATCGCGGTGAAAGAATCTGCACATATGTATGATCTTTAACATGTAGATCTAGCATAGATAGAACATGCATGCATGCTAGATTATTCTCTCGTGTTAGATCGACGTTAGGGATTCGTGTAGGTTCCATGCTATATTCATACATGCACATGTAGATCGTTTCAATGAAAATATTGATATGTAACGCACACCGCTCTCGGTCTTTGGACCTACTCTTTGCTTCTGCTATGGGCCTCTACCATGGATTTATTTCCATCAGTAAGACTTGATAAGACCCCTCTTATGACAATAATAGCACTCTATGGCTTTTCTTAATCTAGATTTCGATCTAGACTTCCCCTTATAAGAGCCCTTGTTCTCTGACCTTCCTCTCTCCATGAACAAGCCAGAACCCTCTGCCCGTGACTTTGTAACCGATAGCTTCTTCCTGATATTATTGGATAGAAGGGACGATGTGACTTTCTCCAACTCAATGGTGTCCTTCCCATAGAGCATCATTGTAACGAGGTGCTCGCAGCGCTCCAATAAAGATAAGAGAGTAATAAGGGCTTTGTCTTTCTTTTTGATGTCTACTTCATAATTCAATAATTCAGACGTGATCCCACTGAATTCATTAAAATATTGGTGGATGGAAGTATGTTCATTTATACGAAACTTGTTAAGCTACTGCTTCAAGAACAATCGACCTGTAAGAGATTTTGTCATGTATGGTCTTTTTAGTTTCGTCCAGATCACTGCTGCAGAACTCTAATACATGACGAGAAACTTGATCTCCTTTCTCAGATAAGAATGGATTGTGCTATAGGCATAAAGATCAAACTCTTTCCAATCCTCCGTCGATATATCTACAGGCTTTGCCTTCAGACCATATAGAGTTTTGTGGAGACCCTATTGAATCAACAGATCTCTGATACTAGCTTGCCATAAGACGAAGTTAGTCTTCCCATCAAATTTTTCTACATCGATCTTGAGATTCGATACCTTTGAATGGTTGGTTTCCATGACAATTGATTAAGAACGATGAAACCCGCTCTGATACAAGTTTGTTGCGGATCACCCTCGACGACACCGGATGAACAATCTGATACCGAATTGCTCCGACCACGTGGGTCAACAAAGACCAATTGCATAAAAACGATTCTCCCCACACAATAAAGAAATAACAAAGCAAGAGAAAAACAACCAGAGTCGAGAGATCCAATATCATGAAGAACGAAATGGAGTTAAAAGTAACGCCAAACTCCAATGAGATGAACTTCCTTCGCCAAGAGCATCTCCTTCTTCGTCGAACTTTCTCCAAGCCTCCCTCAAAGTTTTCTCTTCAAAGCAATACAAAAGCTCCTTCATCCCCAAAGCCCTAGACTCCTTTATATACCAGGAGAATAAGTTACACAAGCTTAATCCTGTGATACCCCCAAAATAACCAAATCTAGAAAGACAAATTGAGTAAGACTGGGTCAAACCCGTGTCTGTCAGGCACAGTCGTGCACACGATCACCTGTAGGCTTCTGCTGAAGGACGCGTCGAAAGACTCAGAGGCCAAAGTCGTGCGCACAGCTGTAGGGTCGTGTGCACGACTTCCTGGGGACAGACATGTCTTTTTTCAAAAAGAGACATCAATTTTATCGGAGGGCCAAGTCATGTGCACGACCTGGCTAGGTCGTGCGCACAACTTTTGTAGTCGAGCCATACCTTAACACATGGGCCATGGGGAGGAAGAGGGAGGGTTGGAGGTCGTTGGCGCTCTCGACGCCAGAAGGGATGGAAGGGTTGGCCGGGAATGGGAAGATGAGGGGTTTGACGGAGGGTGAGGCGGCGAGGAGGGGTTCGAGGAAGTGGAGGTTCTTTGGGGTGACGACGACGGTGATAGCGAGACCGTGGCCGGAGAGGTGGTGGGCTAGGTCCAGCACCGGTAGTATTTTGCTCAGGGTCGGAAAGGGGAGGAGGAGTACATGCGACAATGACAACCCTAGGGATTTCGCCATGATACCTCTCTCTCTCTCTCTCTCTCTCTCTCTCTCTCTCTCTCTCTCTCTCTCTCTCTCTCTCTCTCTCTCTCTCTCTCTCTCTCTCTCTCTCTCTCTCTCTCTCTCTCTCTCTCTCTCTCTCTCTCTCTCCCTCGCTAGGCCGCTTTCCATTTGAAGGCAAGCTCCATTGACTGAGCCATTCGTTGGAGTCATGTGAGTAGGCCTATCAAACAGAGTTCGAGACTCCTCTACGGTTGGTTATTTTCCTCGGCTCACTCGATCAGGACCCAGTGCATTATGGCCGCACGATGGCAGGCACCCAGATAAGTGCATTGCACTCACTGCATTACGACGCCATCGGACGGCTGTTGTTCCCATCTGAGGTAAAGGATCAACCCTAAAGTAGTGGAACCCATTTCTTTATTTAGGGGGCATGCCCTAGCTAGGGCCCAAAAATGATGGGACCTAATCCGCCCCTTCAAGGACCAAGGATAAGCTAAAGCCATGTTGATGTAATTACGATAAGTATCGACGACATGATTATTTAACCTTTTATATGTTATTATGGCAAGAGTTAACTAGTTCTTTTCTAAGTCTAAATTACTCATGTGACACTACTTTTTGTTTAAGCAATCATTTAAACTCACCTTCCTCATCCGTCTTGAAACCAATAATAATGACATAAAACTTCTATAAGTATTGTCGGTACAAAAATAAGCATATGGCTAAGATTAAACAGATTGAACCCAACAACGAGATATTATGAGATTTACAATATAATAGCTCACACAGAAACAAGATTACATAATAAACATGAGATTTTATATGATAAAACTCTCTCTAATTCAAGAGAGAGACCATGGACAGGTAGTGGATGATTTATTATTTAGTCAGGAGTAACAAGAACTCAAACCCTTAACATATCCTCTCTCTCTCTCTCTCTCTCTCTCTCTCTCTCTCTCTCTCTCTCTCTCTCTCTCTCTCTCTCTCTCTCTCTCTCTCTCTCTCTCTCTCCTCTCTCTCTCTCTCTCTCTCTCTCTCTCTCACACACACACACACACACATGCACAACCAAAAGAGTCACAAAAGATTTCAGAAAGAAGAAATCCTTTCAACTAAAGAGATTGTCTCCTATTTATAGTTTTTACTAGTCAAAACAAATATCAGATCCGATAATTTTGGGATTTAGTCAAAGGTAATCATCACGATACAATTGTAGGTAGATGGTCATTCTCTGTCATCTTTTTTTTTTTTCATGTTATCATCTTCTTCAGTAGCTTAATCAGGGGACCATCCCCGGAGAAGAAGGTGCAATTGTTACTCCATTAACTTGTCCATTGCTTAAGTCATCATCAAATTATAATAGTCTTCCTCCCGCTTGCTTGCCAGGCTATCAAAGCTTAAGGGCTATAAAAAGAAAGAGAAGCTTGCGGAGGAAGCTATGTTGATTCTGCCAGCATCCCTATAAGTGCTCGTCTTCTACATCGGTTTAGATACAAAAAACTTATAGAAGAAGTAACCTTTCACATCTTAATCAGCAAATGTTCATCTTACCTCCTTCCCACTTGCTCTTAAACTGTTAGAGACTTAGAAGCTAAGGAAACATAGGGAGGTTGGTGAGAGATAGATCAACTTCTGCAGCATAGTCATTACTATGACAAGCGAATTTGTGTTCTTCTTCTTTGAGTTCTTCGCCAGGTGTTCTGTTGCTATGAGTTTACACCCTTGATTATAAAATCATAAGCTAACTCATAACCATCTTTTTGTACTATTTTAATCAGTTATCACAGATTTTTGGCTAACTTCTTCGTATACTGGTCTTTCCAATTTTCACCAATGAGTTATCGGTTAAATAATAAATTAACAGTAATTTCCTGCTTGTTTATCTACATACCATTTTCATTTGCACTCCATAAAGAGTTATCAGAAGTTTTGCTAGTCGACTATTAGTTATCCGAGTGAAGTTTTCAACAACAGTTATCCATTGATTATCTTTGGTCGGTTGAAACCTACACGGTGGCAACCTTGTAAATACCTCACAACTTTATCACCTTACCATGCCACGACTTAAGCATTCTCCCATATTGATGCCACATATCCATATGTTTTTATGTTTTTATGCACGTATAGTATGCCACAACTTAACATTTGACAAGTCTTGATGTTGCTGCTCCGATATTTCCGCTTGCTTATGTAATCGAATGTTAAATCATGCCACGTGCATGCTTTTAATTGTCCCACATAACCCTCTGTAATTTTGTCATAAGATCGTAGATAGTTAAGAGTCATTCACTGTTGACCTCTACCTTTTGCCGAATCTTTTCAAATTTGAAAATCCCCATTCCTTATAAATAGCTTCTTCGTCTCAGATTTTCCTCTTTATTGCTTCTGGTACGTGTTCACATTCTTCCTTTGACTTCACTTTTAATCTTTTAATTTTTATCTGTTTCCAATCTTTTCCATGGCGTTTTCGGCTACTATTGTTGAACATCATCTTCAACCCCGGCCCCCAATGTTGTTGCCCTCAGGCATGTTGGTTATTCTGTTTTATCAAAAGCATAAGAATTTCTCGCAACTCTTAAGAGAGAATGTTATTTGGCGGAGGATATACTTATCTAGAAAAATCATGCTGGTGCGATTGTATTTGATGGCCAATTTCTCACGGGGATGAAGTTTCCCCCGACAAATTATCCGTAGTTTTTTCATAAGACGAACCTTGCTCCTTGCTAACTGCCAGGAAATAATTGGAGAGTTAGTACCTACTGTTACAAGATCGTCTACTCCACTAACTATCCTATTGGAAGGCTACTATATTATCTCTATATATGTGTTTCTTCATCATTAAATCATCCAAAATTACTTCCCCTTCCTTGACTTCTAAGAAAAATCATACTATTTTAGTCTGCGTCAAGGCTACCATGTTCTGGCCTTTTCTAAATTTACCCCGGCCTGATCGAGATTGGGAAGTCGATGCTCATCTTCGCATTCCCAAATTCCCCATGGGATCGCACATGCCAGCCACTGAAGGAACTATGGGTAATATGTGAAACTTAAGCAATAGTTGCAGATCTAATTAGGAGAGATAAACGCTCGACTGCAAACATGTTGTTTGATGAATTTCAATAAACGTTCTATTGCCTTGATCTAAACAACGGCTTTAGAAAAGCCCACCGACATTGGCTTTAGATGTTTCTCCTATGCGTAAAAGACTATATATTTGCAAACAGTTTGACGTGAGTATTTTTTTGGAAATTATTTTGAGGGAGTTGGTGAGCGGTTCTGAACAACAAACCGGTTAAGTTGTAGGACAAATATAACTTGTAGATCGAAATGCCCTCCAAACCACTTTAAATTTTTACCGAAATACCATTGAACCTAAACAAACCTCCTGCCTCCCACTGCAGCCGGAGCTGATCCTAACTGAACCTTCTGTCGTAGGACACAAACCGAACCTCCCTAAACTCTGATCTACATGCCATGGGATGAACCCTAGACCTAGATCAAACCTAATTACCAATCCGAAACCTAAGCTTTTCTTCTTGTTAGCGCTGCTCGCAGCCACCATGGCCAAACCCTTAATTCTGTCGCCGGACCAAACCGACTATCCTAAACTAAAGTCTACAGGCCATGGAATGAGCATTAGACCTAGATCGAACCTAACCGAAGCTTTTCTTCTTGTCTTCCGCTGCTCACCCCGCCGCGCACAGCGAGGAACTGTATAGCTCGGGAGGGGGCCTGTCGAAGGTGGGCGAGTGCAATTCACCATTCGAGAACCTCGCAGAGATCTCCTTCGTCATCATTGCTCGTGCCCACCTCCAACACCGTTGCATGAGCACGCCACTGCGGCTGCCACCATGTTGCTCGTTCTTGCGAGAGATGGAAGTAGAGGACCAGAGGATAGTTTCGGGTTTCTCAAAAAAATCGGGGGACCTAACGTTTAAAGAGGATAATATCGCTGTCTTGTACGTTTGTAATTTCTTATTTCAAGGATTAGCCACAATTAACCCAACTATTTTTTATCATACTAGTAATTCAAAAAAAAAAAATGTTTGATGTTGTTGTCTGTGCAAAATTTGGTCTAAGGCACTCACAAGTCCCATGAAGATGACAATGGTACTCGCCAGCCCTGCTTAGGGCCTACGAAGATGACAGTGGAAACCCGCCAGTCCCGCTTGGGACCCACAAAGATGATAGTGGGGACCCACCAGTCCTGCCTGGGGCCTACAAAAATTGTTCGAAGCCTAATACAACGGGCTACAGAAATAGCCCCGGGTTACCGAATATTTTTAAACTTCTATAAATAGCAGACCCGGCAAATATTCCATACCAGAATTCGATCATTATTCTCAAATCCATTTCCTGTTTTTCAGAGCTCCCAAAGGTTTTTGAAAATCATACTCTAGTCTAACCCATTTCGCTCTCTGTCTATTTTTATATATCACTCATCGGCTTGTTTGAGAGTAGCTCTACTTTTCTCAGAGTAAGTGGATTGAAGGTTGCATCTTACCACACGAAGACGTAGGCTTCAATCAAACTTCGTCACCACATCTAGTGTTGACTCTCTCTCTCTCTCTCTCTCTCTCTCTCTCTCTCTCTCCTCTCTCTCTCTCTCTCTCTCTCTCTCTCTCCATTATCTATACTCAGTAGTGTCTATGCGACAACGCAACAGTCTACAATGCAGCTGCACTCTAAAGTCAATCAACTGTTGGTGGAAAATTGTAGAATTGTGGCAATTTTCCACCATGGTTGTAAACATAAAAGCACAACTTGAATATCTAATCCAACAAAGAAAATGTCAAGGTGAAACTGCTTAAGTGGATCTGGTCCCACATGTTTGAAAGCATGCCCTCTACAGGGCCGTTTGGTTCGTGGAATAGAGGCAATTCTCTGGAATTTGGAATGGATGCCGGTCAGGATTTTCAACGTTTGGTTCGCGGATTAGAGAGAGAGAGAGAGAGAGAAGAGAGAGAGAGAGATGAGAGAGAGAGAGAGGAGGGGGGGGGGGGTGTAGGGGGTGTCGAAGGAATCCTATTCTGGATGAAGGCTTTGAGGCATGAATAGGTGCCTCCAGGGCTTGGGGGAAATTGATATTATTTTTCATGGAATCCTACATGACATATAAAAATCGGATGGTCTTACCCTTTGCTCATATAAGCCATATAACCTCCCCCCCCCCCCCCCCCCTGCGCCTCGATCATTACCATGTTGCATGAACCATACAACTTAGAAAAATAGAAAATGATTCTCCTCTCATTCAACTCCTGGCCTTTTCGTTACACGAACTAAACGACCAAACCACCCCTTACGAGTTAGTATTGAGATCTCAATCCCTTCTGCTTTTGCTTCCTCTCTTGGGAATTCAATTTTAGAGTTTGAAAACGCTAAAGAACCGATTATATTAACATAATAAATCACGTCACCATAAGGGAGAGAGAAAACCAACTGGCTCTTATCCGGGTGGTACTCCTCTCTCCCACGATGGAGAGTTTCCTTATTGCTTCCGGTACAGACATCGTGGAGAAAACTTTCCCTCAAGGACCAGTGTGTATTGTTTGGACATGCAAATCCTGACCGTTGAGACTGGTTATGTTTATGGAATTATTTGAATTAATAAATAGTGCACAATTGTTGCCTCTCCTGTTTTTGATCTCTGAACCTCTTTGAGCCTTTTCTCTAGCGCCCTATCCTCTAATCGCCGCTTGACTCTAGTCTAACCCACTTCGCTTTATGTCAATTTTTATTATCACTCATCGGCCTGTCGAGAATAGCTCTACTTTTCTCAGAGTTAGTGAATCGAAGGTTGCGTCTTACCGCACGGAGACGTAGGCTATCGACCGAACTTCGTCACCACATCTAGTGTTGACTCTCTCTCTCTCTCTCTCTCTCTCTCTCTCTCTCTCTCTCTCTCTCTCTCTCTCATTCTTTATCTTTCTCTTTCTACTCTATTATCTATACTCTGTAGTGTCTAGCGATAGCTCAACAGTCTACAGTGCATTGCACTCTAAAGTCAATCGACTGTTGGTGGAAAATTTTAGAATGGTGGCAATTTTTCACCACGGTTGTAAACATAAAAGCACAACTTGAATATCTAATCCTACAAAAAAAATGTCAAGGTGAAACTGCTTAATTGGATCGGGTCCACATGTTTGAAGCTTGCACGCTACAGGGCCGTTTGGTTCGTGGAATAGAGGCAATTCTCTGGAATTGAAATTGGATGCCGGTCAGGATTTAATTTTAACTTTTGGTTCGCAAATTAGTTGAGAGAGAGAGAGAGAGAGAGAGAGAGAGAGAGAGAGTAGAGAGAGAGAGAGAGGAGAGATGGTGTGAGAGGGGGTGGGGGGGGGGGGGGGGGGTTTTCGAAGGAATTCTATTCTGGATGAAGGATTTGAGGCATGAATAGGTGCCTTCCAGGTTTGGGGGGAATTGACATTTTTTACATGGAATCCTACATGACATATAAAAATAGGACGATCTTAACTCTCTGGTCTTTACCTTTGCTCATATAAGCCATATAACCCACCCCCCTTTCGATCAGTACCATGTTGCGTGAACCATACAACTTTAGGAAATAGAAAATGATTCTCCTCTCATTCAACTCCTGGCCTTTTCCTTACACGAACTAAACGACCAAATTAAACACCCCTACGAGTTAGTATTGAGATCTCAATCCTTCTCGGGAATTCAATTTTTAGAGTCCGAAAGCGCTAAAGAACCGATTATATTAACATAATAAAATCATGTCACCACAAGGGACAGAAAACCAACTGGCTCTTATATATCCGGGCGGTTACTTCCTCTCTCCCAAGATGGAGAGGTTCCTTATTGCTTCCGTCCAGACATCGTGGAGCGAACTTTTCCTCAAGACCAGTGTACCTTGTTTGCACATGCAAACCCTGACCGTTGAGGCCGGTTAGGCTCACAGAATTATTGGAATTAATAAATAGCGTGCAGTTGTTACCTCTCCTGTTTTCGATCACCGGACCTCTTTGAGCCTTTCTCTAGCGCCGTGTCCTCTAATCGTCACTCAAGTTCACACGAGTTGGGACACCATTACCAGATGCTCAGCTAACTTCCAGCGCCCAGCATGAGCGTCCTAGTTTGGGGTGGCAATGGGTCGTGTCGTGTCGACGTGTCGTGTCTGGTGTCGTGTCCAAAACCCCTAGACCGAGACCCGACCGTTTAACTAATCGTGTCTAGATCCTAAACCCATACCCGACCCGCTAATAAACGGGTAGACACGATAAGACCCGGTAAGACCCGTTTACCATCCGGAGTCTATTCAGTTGACCCGATCCGACCCAATCCGGCTCGACCAGACCTGACCCGAAAGACCCGCTGGTATTATATATTAAAGTATCAGATTGCGGGTAGACCCGACCCGATACGACCCGTTGAATACTAAACAGGTCTTCCCGGGTCTACCGTGTCCAGACCCTAAACCCGGACCCGACCCGTTTATTAAACGGGTCTATTATGTCCGACCCGTTTACAACCTCGAACCCGTTTAGCCCTGACCCAGACCCGCTAACTTCGTGTCGGGTCCGAAATCGCCAGCCCTACTCCTAGTCCTAGCTAGCTATGGGAGACTGAAAAAAGGTTGTGGCTGTTTATTTCTTGGAAAAGAGCAACCAAACCCAACGAGCAGAGCACGCGCTCTGCCCACCGTTTTGCTGGCAAAGGGTCGAGTCCAACAACGAACCCATCGACGAGAAAAGTATTCAGTGGGACGGACAGACGTGGTGCGTCCCTCCACTGATACAGTTACACCTGGCAAATAAAGGATTTTTATAATCGGCCCCTGTAATCTTCTTATTTATATATAAACCCTTTATAAATTAATATTTACATATAAACCTAAAAAAATCATCCAATAATTACATATATCGACCCCTACAGTTAGTTGACATCCAAAATGAAGGAATATTTCTGAAATATTTCTTCATTCAGCTTTTAGTTTATTAATCTAAAGAGAAAATAACCGATTTATCTATGGGTTTTAATTACTTAATAATGACATATCTTTATTGAACAAGGACTTAATCAAAAACAAATATAGACATAACCCAAATCTAAGTTGGACCTAATCCGAAGAATTCTCACATTGGAGGGGTATTTACAGAGTTTAGGTAAAATATCAAGAAAATATTCTCTCGTTTTGGATGTCAGCTAACTAGAGGCAATCAATATGTAATATTAGAATGAATTGAGGGGTTTATATATAAATATCACTTTGATAGGGTTTAATATGTAAATAATAAAGAATATAGGGGTTTGATTTATAAAAAATCCAAAAAAAGATTTACCCATCTATGACTCGACATCCACGTCACCAGAGCCGTACCATAAGTACAACCCGTCGCAGAATCCGGCGATCTTATCTCCTACCGAAGCCAGAGTCCTATATGATCTATTTGTATATGCACACCCTCGGCCTATCGAGAGTAGCTCTATGTCGGCCCACCGACAATCTCTCGTCGCCTCCCACCAAAGCACCAGGGATGGCGAGTCTTGTGAGTCATCCATGAGGGGGAGTGGTTTAAACTATTTCTTTTTACCAGATGTTACCGTATCAGTGGAGGGACGCACCACATACTAGTACGTTTGTTTACAACATACCAAGATTATTACATGAAAGCCCCTGCTCCATATTGAACCACTCATTTCGCCCCTTCTGGGCGCAAGGGGAAAGAGTTCAAGGGTTCCCGTCATCCTCCCCCTCCTGCCTCTCCAACCGAGCAGCCCAGCTCCCTACACTGGGCGCTTGTAGCTACCATCATGGTAGCCCCACACACTTCCTCCTCTCCCTGCATGCACCCACCAACACTGAGGTTAGAGAGATCGAGCAGGTTGTTTCTTTTGAGATAGAATGCGACTATTAGATGTAGTGTATTAGTATTCTAGTAATCCCACCTCGGCCTAGCGTTTTCAACGCTCTCCTCTCTGGCCTCGGCCTCCTCGGTCATCATCGACGACATCGAGGAGGTCAGGAACAATAAAATGTTAATTTTTCCTTCTCCTCCTTTGATGTGATCCTGTGCGCTGCCGAGCCGTGCTTGCGCCGTCGGATCAAAGCCGTCGTCGCCTGCGCCTCTAGATCCGGCCACCTGTGCTTCTGTCGGTGCCCCTGCCATCCGAGCGCCGCATCAACCGGCCGTCCACCTCCGTAGAGCTTGTCGTGCTCTCCGGCAATGACTCTACAAGTGCGACGAACTTTGCCACCGGGAGATCAGCGTCCCTCGCCACAACCTGCAATATTGCTTCCACCAGAAAGATATTGTATGATCAAGGATTCGACGGCAGCGGGAAAGATAAGATCGCCGGATGCGGCCTCATCCAGCTGATGGCCGGATCTCCTGTCAAGCTCGACCTTGACGGAAAGCGGGAAGTCAGGATCTAGCACCCCTTCGGTCCTGCGTCGTCAGATCCAGCCGCCTGTACATCCTCTAGTTTCCTCCCCCAGATATGGCGTGCCTGTCGACCTGCCTCGTCGAATCCACACACGCTGGACTCCGGCCACCTGCCGTTCGGCCTCCCACGCTGGTCTCGCCGTTCCCTGCACCCCGGCCACCGTGGAACTGTTCCCCGTGCCCGCCGACCCGCCTGCGCTCGATCCCGGCCCTAGTGCTGTGCCCGCCGGCGCCTGTTCCTTGCAGTCACCGGCCCGCCGCGCCCACTCCTCCCTGCGCACCGATCACCTTGGGGTCCTCGCCTCTACCGCTGCCGCTCGCCGCCTGAGATCGGCCGATCTGGCCGCCGCCTGTGCCCTCCTTATCTCGTCTCCGGATCTGCCGCTCTCACACGCGGCGCGCTCCTATTTTCTCTCGCGTATTCAGATCTCTTGCTCTCTCCCATATTTCTCTCTCTCCCGGATTTCTCTCTTTTCGTCTCAGACTCTCCCATCTGCTCGTCTCTTTTTTATCTCCTCCCTCTCTCTCTCATCCGAACATTCCCTCTTTTATTCCCCTTCTCTCTCTCTCTAGCTGATCACAACCATCCGATTTGCATCGGATGGCTATGCTTTGCGATTTCTGCACCAAACGATTTGAATCACAGCTGTCTCCTGCAATCCAGTGTGTCCCTTGCCATTCCGTGTGTCCCCTTGCAATCGTGTGTGTCCCCCAACAATCATGTGTTTTCCCTTGTGATCCCGATCGCCTACCCCGCTACGTGTGATCCCTCTGCTTTGCTCGACCGCCATCTCTCGGCCTCCCAACCGTTTAGCCTGTAGCCTGTGCACAGGCTGCCGGACCTAGTCGCCCGCTCCACCCCTACGCCCGCGTCCTATCTCCAGCACAGCAGCACGGGGGGCCAGATCTGGGCTCTACCGGTTAGCCTGCGCTTGCACTTTCCCTGTTTGTGCTAGCATCAACCCTGCGTTCGTGTTTGCCCTGCACTCTGTCGACTCGCTGCGCCTTGCGCTTTGTCAGCCCGCCTTGCGCCCTGTGCCCTTGCGCTCTACTGGTCCACCCTGTACTTTACCGGCCTGCCCCTCTGTACCTGTGCTTGGCCGATCTGCATGCACTTTGTACGATCCGCCTGTGCCTGTATTTGTGCCCTGCGCCAGTTCGCCTGCGCCCGCACTTTGCACTCTACTAGTCCGTCTAATCTTCTCTTGTCGATCAAGCTTCTTTCCCTCCGGTGTCTCTCTCCTTAGCCGGTTGGCTTTATCCTTTTTTTCTCTGGTCATGTGACCCTTGGATCCTCTCTCTCTCCGATCATATTTGTGCTGACCCTTCGGATTCTCTCTCGTTCCGGTCACACTTGTCTTGTGCCGGCTTTTGGATCCTCTCTCGTTCCGGTCACACTTGTCTTGTGTCGGCTTTTGGATCCTCTCTAGTTCCGGTCACACTTGTCTTGTGCCGGCTTTTGGATCCTCTCTCGTTTCGGTCATACTTGTCTTTTGCCGGCTTTAGGATCCTCTCTCGTTTCGGTCACACTTGTCTTGTGCTGGCTTTTGGATCCTCTCTAGTTCCGCTCACACTTGTCTTGTGCCGGCTTTTGGATCCTCTCTCGTTCCGGTCACACTTGTCTTGTGCCGGCTTTTGGATCCTCTCTTATTCCGGTCATTCTTGCGCCGGCTTTCGGATCCTTTTCCTTTCCTTGGTCATGTGACCCTATCAGAGCTACAACTCTACATTCTCTCCTTCTTCTTTGTCTATGATGATTGAGATCTTCTAAGAGGTGTCAAGTACTTGTTTCGGCCGAGTGCTTTCCTCCTATAAGGTCTCACGCATTCACATATTTTTTTAGCCAGTCTCTCTCCTTTCGGCCTCCTTTATTGCCGGCTTCCATCACCGTCGGCTTCCTCCACTCCGATCCTTAGTGATCATTGTCAATTCTCCCGGTTGACCAGCTTACAGGTTTGCCGGGTTCCCCCAGTTGTCCTGCTTGCAGGTCAATCGGGTTTCTAGGATGACTTGCTTGCATGTCACCCTGGCACTATCTTTCTGTTACAGCATAAAAGAATGGGTTATTTGATTTTTTTTTTCTTTCTCCTTTCTTTTATTAAGTAAATTGATGTCGGTTTATACCTTATATCAGTTTGACGAGGGGTATTAGATGTAGTGTGTTAGTATTCTATTAGTCCCACCTCGGTTGTAGTAATGTAATGGTGTGCGTTCTCTCTCTATATAAAGAGAGGTAGTCTTATGTAACAACAATGAGATTGATGAGATAATACAAGAAGTTTTTCTCCCCAAACCTATTCTCTCTCCCTCTCTCTTCGTAACAGCGACGATGTAAGCCGGCATACATTGGCGATTGGCTGAGGAGGTGAATCATGAACGGCAAGGGCGAGGAGGGCGGCGGTGCCACGCTTCTGCTTCTGCCGCTCGTGCGCCTTGTGCTTCTGGAACTAGTAGAACAAGTTCTTCCCTTCGATCCCCCCATACTGCCCCAGCTCGGTGGTGATCTACTCGATCTGGGCTGTGCTCGGCGTCTGCATCCCCCCATTGTACAGCGCCTCCAGCATGCCTATCTGCTCTTGGGTCGGGTTCCACCATGTGCCTCCGGACTGCGCCTCCACTGGAGACCCATCCGGTTTCATACCACCGCTGCATCTAGGCTTCGGAGGTTTGACGCTGTGGAGGCTGAGAGAGGTGAGCGCTTCGATCGGCCGGAGGCGCTTGAAGGTGATGGTTAAGGAGGAGGAGGTGGTGGAGCTGGAAGGGGTGGAGATCAACTCTTGCTCCCCAAACCCTAATGGTAGGTGTTGGACTCCCATGACTTTTTTCTTTACCCTTGGGCTGTGGGTATGGATGAATGGGGTATATATTGTGAAACAAATGGTGAGATTTGGGCTGTGAAGCATGCAGGGGGGGGGGGGGGGGGGGGGGGGGGGGGAGAAGACCAAATGATGAGATGAGGTTGGCTTGGATGGAGGAAAGGGGTTCGGCTTGGTTGGAATTGGATGGCACATTAGCATTCTCTGTTGTTGGCCCGTCAAGTCGCCTTCCTTTTTTTTCTTGCTTTCATGATAAGGGGTTCGTTGCTTTTCGGTGGAGATTGAATAAAAAGATTCCCCCAAGAGCTCGGATTCTCTGAGGTTATGAAAGCTCACAGTTAGTTGGCATCCAAAAAAAAAAAGAATATTTCTAAAATATTTCTTGTTTTATTAATCTAAAGAGAAAATAATTAATTTATTCATGATTTTAATTACTTAAAATAACATATCTTTATTGAACAAGGACTTAATCCAAAACAAACAGAGACAAAATCCGAATCTAATTTGGACCTAATCCTAAGAATTCTCACATTGGAGGGGTATTTACAGAGTTTAGGTAATATATCAAGGATGAAATCGAAAATATTCTCTCGTTTTGGATGTCAGCTAACTGAAGGGGTAAATATATAATATTTGAATAAATTGAGAGGTTTATATATAAATATCACTTTATCGGAGTTAATATGTAAATAGTGAAGATGATAGGGGTTGATTTATAAAAAACCCAAAAAAAGATTTACCCATCTATGATTCAACATCCACACCACAAGAGCCGTACCATAAGTACAACCCCTCGCAGAATCCGACGATCTTATACTCTGTCGAAGCCGGAGTCATACACGGTATACTTGTATTAGCACACCTCGGCCTATCGAGAGTAACTCTATGACGGTCCACCGACAATCCCTCGCCGCCTCCACCAAAGCATCAGGGATGGCGAGTCGTGTGAGTCATCCATGAGGGGAGTGGTTTAACTTTTTTTTTTTTGCCAGATGTTACTGTATCAGTGGGGGGACGCACCACGTATGTACGTATGCAACAACATACCAAGATTATTACATGAAAGCCCTGCTCCGTATCGAACCACTCATTTCGCGCCCCCTGGATGCAAGGGGAAGAGCTCAAGGGTCCCGTCGTCCTCCCCCTCTTGCCTCTCCAACCGTGCACCCCAGCTCCTACACTGGCGCTTGCAGCTACCATCATGGTAGCCCCCGCACACTTCCTCCTCTCCTTGCATGCACCCACCAACACTGAGGTTAGAGAGATCGAGCAGTTGGTTTCTTTTTGAGATAGAATGCGACGATGTAAGCCGGCATACATTGGCGATTGGCCGAGGAGATGAATCATAATCGGCAAGGGCGAGGAAGGCGGAGGTGCTGCGCTTCTGCTTCTGCCGCTCGCGCGCCTTGTGGTTCTGGAACCAGTAGAACACGTTCTTCCCTTCAATCCTCCCGTACCGACCCAGCTCGGCGGTGATCTGCTCGATCTGGGCCGCGCTCGGCGTCCGCATCCCCCCATTGTACATCGCCTCCAGCGTGCCTATCTGCTCCTGGGTCGGGTTCCACCGCGTGCCTCCGGACTGCGCCTCCACCGGAGACCCATCCGGTTTCAGACCCTCGTTGCATCTAGGCTTCGGAGGGTTGAAGCTTTGGAGGGTGAGAGAGGTGAGCGCTTCGATCGGCCGGAGACGCTTGAAGGTGATGGTTAAGGAGGAGGAGGAGGTGGTGGAGCTGGAAGGGGTGGAGATCAACTCTTGCTCCCCAAACCCTAATGCTAGTTGTTGGACTCCCATGACTTTTTTTTCTTCTTGGGCTGTGGGTATGGATGAATGGGGTATATATTGTGAAACAAATGGTGGGATTTGGGCTGTGAAGCATGCATAGGGGAGGGGGGAAGACCAAATGATGAGATGAGGTTGACTTGGATGGAGGAAAGGGGTTCGGCTTGGTTGGAATTGGATGGCACATTAGCATTCTCTCTTGTTGGCCCGTCAAATCGCCCTTCCTTTTTTTCTTGCTTTCATGATAAGGGGTATGTTGCTTTTCGGTGGAGATTGAATAAAAAGATTCCCCCAAGAGCTCGGATTCTCTGAGGTTATGAAAGGCCACAGCCGTTCCTTCCGTATCGGTCGGGTCTGAGTGCGATTCATCGATCGGGCTGGATGTAACGGACGGTCATGATTCAACTTTGGATTTCACCTTGGGGTGTAAGACGAGTCGGGTACCTCGAGATGCCAAGTTTGGATAGACCCGTCGGGCTCATTGAGCCAGACCTAGCCAAGGGTCTGAGCTCGGACTTGGCCTGGGCATACATATATTAGGATTTTCAGATCGGATATTGATTAAAAATATTGTTTCCTTAATAAACAAAATATGTACGTAACATTGATTATGTTTGGGTTTGAACACTCAACCTCAGGGTTTTAAAAACAGCTTAACCACTGCACTATTTTTTTTATGAGGAACATGGTGTTAGCTCACTGACAGGAGATTGGCTTGGTAAAAAGGACAAACAATATGGTTTTGCACCCAATGGTCCAAATCCCTCTTGAAAAGATGCATTTACAGTAAGTGCCTCCGTTGGCTTTTACTACCGGCCTTTAAATAACAAGATTGACCCAAATACTAAAATCACCGGTGTTACTTTTCATTGTAGCGAAGAGTAATAGTTTGCAAATATTACGTACTCTTTAGCTACATTACTTTGTAAATTGTCACTCTTTGCTACGGTGACATCATTATAACATATATAGTGGCTGCTACAGTATATTGTATCAAAGAATAACAATCTGCAAAAGTATTATAGCAAAGAGTAAGAATTTACAAATGTTATTTTTTAGCTATAGTACTTTGTAGAAATTATTCTTTTCTACAGTGGTTTTACTGTAGCAGGTATAACGACTACTACAGTGATTTCACTGTAGCAAAGAGTAACAATATGTAAAAGTATTATAACAAAGATCAACAATCTATATATGTTACTCTTTAGCTAAAGTATTTTGTAGAAAGTTACTCTTTAGCTAAATTACTTTGAAGAAGCTACTATTAGCTACAGTGATTTTATTGTAGCATATATAATGAATGCTACAAGGATTTCACTATAGCAAAGAGTAACAATCTGCAAAAATATTGTAACAGAGATTAACAAACTGTAAATGTTTCTCTTTAGTGACAGTACTTTGTAGAAAGTAACTCTTTACGACAATGATTTCACTGTAATGATGATTTCACTGTAGCGAAGAGTAGCAATTTGCAAAAATACCATAGCAAAGAGTAATAATTTGCAAATGTTATTAGCTACAGTATACTTTGTAGAAAGTTACTCTTAGTAATTTTACAGTAGTAGATATAGTGACTGCTACAATGATTTTACACAACAAAGAATAACAATCTATAAAAGTACTACAACAAAGAGTAACAATCTATAAATATTAAGTTTTAACTACAATACTTTGTAGAAAGTTACTCTTTACTATAACGATGTCACTGTATTGATGATTTCATGATAGCAAAGAGTAACAATTTGCAAAAGTAACGTAGCAAAGAGTAACAATCTGCAAATGTTACTAGCTACAATATACTTTATAGAAAGGTACTTTTTGCTATATATAGTGATTTTACAGTAGTAGTGACTGCTACAATGATTTTACACAGCAAAGACTAACAATTTACAAAAGTACTACAGTAAAGAGTAACAATCTGCAAATGTTATATACTCTCTTTAGCTACAGTACTTTGTAGAAAGTTACTCTTTGCTACAGTGATTTTACTGTAGCAAATATAGTGATTGCTAAAGTGACTTCTCTGTAGCAAAGAGTAACAATCTGCAAAAGTACTGTAGCAAAGAGTAACAATATATCTATATTACTCTTTAGCTACAGTACTTTGTAAAAAGTTACTCTTTAATACAATAATTTCACAGTAGCAATATAGTGATTGCTACAGTCATGATTTCACTGTAGTAAATAGTAACAATATGCAAAGTGCTATAGCAAAGAGTTACATGTTACTCTTTGCTATAGTGAAATGCTACTCTTTATTACCAAAATGTTAATTTTCATATGATTTCTTGTAAAACTCCATGTTAGGGTAAAATGGACACTTTCCAAATGATAGGACCTACCACTAAACCATCTTTTTAGATGTCCTGATCGTTAAATATGATATGTTTGAAGAATTGTAGACCAATTTGACCTTGTTTTATTGTTCAATATATACATTTTTTATATACGCTATAAATGTACATTATTTGGATCGGGTTCCGGGCCTGGCTTTCGGGTTTTTATTTCAGCCAGGGCTAGGCCACAATTGAGGTTAGCGGGCAGAGCCTGATCCACAGGTCGGATGGTTGACTTTCGGGCTGGGTCGGCAGGCGGATTTACACCCCTACCTTCACCTATTTGATCCTCTTAGGTTATGACCTAAGAGGATTCAGAACCTTCCTCTAATCCCCAAACCAAATGGTTCCGAAAACAGAAACAATACGTGTGCCTGCATTTGTGTGTGAGAAAGAGAAATGATCCAATAACGTGTGCCTTAGATAAGGTGATGCATCGCAACCGTCCGATGGCAAGTTACCCGACATGTGAATGCATACTCGGCCAGAATGAATGGCTATGATGCGGCACCTTACACGCAGGACATTCAAGTTCTTTGAATAGCTTATACAAGGAATGCGTCTTGAAACTTTCAAACTCAGGCCAACTTTGGATACTAAATGATGGAATCGATCCAATGTTATGTGGGGTTGACCACTCAAGTATAGCCATTTTATATCTACCACAGGTTGCAAGTCTCTTCGAACAAGAGACCTACTAAGAGCATCAACAACGGTTGACTCTATTTTGGAGGGCACATGACCTCCAAAATAGAGATAAAGTTAATTTGCAGGTATATGCACTCCAACCACAAGCCTCCATTTTTTTTTCTCTCTACTTTATATTAAAAAGCTCTATTTTATATCCCCATTATATATTTAAAAAATTTATTTATATACATGATTCGGAACACAAATGTCAAATGGGATTAAAAGGGAATAAGACAAAGGGTGTTTTTGATATTAAGTACGATGAACAGTGTTACGCAGGTTGGCCTCCAAATCCCTCAAAACCTTCAAATATAGAGGCCAAAAATGCAGATCTCCAAATTGGAGGTGAAAATGGAGGACGGTTGGAGTGGTTTCTGGCCACCTCCATTTTGGATATATGGAGGATGGTTGGAGATGCTCTAAGAGGAATTTGGATTGTTCAAAGATTCACTCAATTCAAGGCGTACTCAACCCTCTTTCGATTCACTCTAAAGAACCTGACACATGGGCTTTTAAATGATAAGTTAAGACAAATCACACAAATCAACTAAAATATCGATCAATGGGTAAATTGAGACGAATCCTTAAAGAATACATAAAATCGATCGATGAAATCGAAGCACAAATTGATGGATGCTACCTACAAGAATAAGGAATACAACCATTGTTCGGACACTCTACACAAAATTAATGACCCTAATAGTCCGAACCAATAAGCAACATTCGAACAGACTGCTAGGCGTCCGAGCAATTGTCCAAACATCTAGAAACATGCATCAGAACAGCTGTACGTACGATTATGGTCCTTCAACACTTGAAAATTTCTAATTGTTGAAACCTCTCGGCCGAAAATTCTATAAACACATGAACACTTCTAGA
The DNA here is from genome assembly GCA_947650365.1 of Chamaelirium japonicum. NCBI lineage: Eukaryota > Viridiplantae > Streptophyta > Magnoliopsida > Liliales > Melanthiaceae > Chamaelirium > Chamaelirium japonicum. The sequence goes on from CANTAL010000114.1 coordinate 866,880, forward strand.
GAATATAGTAATATTTTATTTTTCAGAAAAGAAACTCTAATTTCAAAATTTCATTTTCATATTGGGGTTCGGACACCCTGCATTCACTAAACTGAAAAAAAGGGCACAGCAACACCATGATTTCACGAACATCCTCCCCTTTCATGTGGCCACGCTATCAAATCATACTTGGTTATGTTCTTTTTCCTGAGAATTTGAATTTTTTGTGAAATATTTCTATTTCCATAACTGGGCTTGTATGTACTGCTACTCCTCATTTTGCCTCGGGACTAGGGCTGGCAATTTCAGACCCGACACGAAGTTAGCGGGTATGGATCAGGGCTAAACGGGTTCGGGTCGTAAACGGGTCAACACGATTGACCCGTTTAATAAACGGGTCGGGTCCGGGTTTAGGGTCCGGACACGGTAGACCCGGGAAGACCCATTTAGTATTGAACGGGTCGTGTCGGGTCGGGTCGGGTCGGGTAGGGTCTACCCGCAATCTGATACTATAATATATAATACCAACGGGTCTTTCGGGTCAGGTCGGGTCGAGTCGGATTGGGTCGGATCGGGTCAACTGAATAGACCCGGGTGGTAAACGGGTCTTATCGGGTCTACCTGTTTATTAGCGGGTCGGGTACGGGTTTAGGATCTAGACACGATTAGTTAAACGGGTCGGGTCCGGATCTAAGGGTTTTGGACATGACACGACACCAGACACAACACGAACCCGACACGACCCGACCCATTGCCACCCCTACTCGGGAATGTGGATTTGGCATGGGTTTTCGATCCAATATCAACCGGCTGAAAATTTTATACCAATGATGTATTCGTCTTTTTCACCTCTTATATATAACCTTTATAGGGCCACCATCTCTGCGGCAACCAAGAATGAAGATGGACGAACACCAATGGGTGGAGGAAGCCTGGCGGGAGTAACATATATATATATCGGGTTCATGGATCTTTACTCTATGATGGCATAAGGGCTAAATTGCATTTCAAGTCAAGGATATTTTTCCTCTAAATGTTTTTGGTGATCATAAAAGTAACAACTAAGGGATCGTGTAATAGTTTGGGCAATACAAGCCAGTTGGTGCTTATTTTGTGAAAAACCTTTCAACTATAGCTATGATTTTTATAAATATTTAAAGAGGGATATAATTCAAAATACAACAACCCAAACATGCCATCCACTGAGGTTACGATCTTTAGGGATGGTAGCAGATCGGTTCAAAACCGAAAATCACAATAAACTGCACCGCATGGTGCGGTTTTGGTTTGTCAAAATATAAAGCCGTGGTGATGGGGTGCAGTTTCGGTTTTGAACAAAACACATAAAACTGCACCGTTTAAGCCATTATAATGATAAAATGTGGTGCACCGCACCGTATGGTGCGGTTTCGGCTTTACATAATCACAGTGGTGTACGGTTTTGGTGTGGAGGCTATGTGTTGTGGTATGGTTTTGATTTCGCCCAAAATCACACCGAAACCACACCATTGCCATCCCTAACAATCTTAGCTTTAAACTACCATTTGATCACAGTCGACCATGTATCCGGCCAACACGTGGGGAATAACCAACGGACCGTTTCCATATGAGCTCAATTCTCTCGCTTGGCGATGGTACTAACTGCGATGACCCCTCGTCCGGAATATGCCGCAACTGTCTTCCACTGCCCCGTCAGCCAAATTGCGAGCCGGCCACCACACATTCCCACTCCAACAGCCTCTTGCTACTAATCTGCTAAGAGCATCACTAACAGCCTCTTCAAAGCTATTTTAAATAGTTATTTCCACCATTTGAGCACAACATCAGTCTATCTAAACTAACTTTAACTACTGAATTGTAGTCCTTCAGGTGTTACATGAATTGAGCCTTTGCTCAAACCTGGTGAGGCACATAGGATAGCAAGTATTGATGTGAAAATTTTAATAAAAAGAATTAAGTAGCATGTGGAGTGAATTTTTCTAAGCTTTTAAATGAAACAAAGTGGGGTTGGAGGACTACTTTAATTATTGTTTATGTGGCTCTTCATGTAGATATACTGATGCGTGGCATGGGCGAGGCAAAAAATTTATGACCACTTTTGAGGTGGCTCTCTATTATGAATAGTCTATTACACCTCAAAAATTAAACAATAGATATTATACTCTTTTGGCTCTCCAAACAAATAAAAAATTAAAGAGACTATTGTAAATGCTCTAACATCACCAAAGATCTTTGTCTCCAACCTACCAACTGGTCGCATCTACCATTCGCAACCTTCGTTTACCGGAGCCGCCTGCCATGGTGAGTGCACCAGATGGCATTGTTTCTCTTTTAACAAGCCCAAACTTCGATGCAATGAACAGGGGTTAACTGCAGGTGTGCTCTTGAGCTGTTTGTTTCATAAGAGCATCATGAAACTCCCAGGGCGTGTTTGATTGCCACCGACTTAAAGAAGGAAAAAATTTTATTATTTTTCTTTTCGGAGGAAATACGTAACCCTGGGGCAGGGTAGGATTTTGGGTACTCCATGATTTTTCATTGTTTCAATAAATATGGGTATCCATTTTTCATTTCCAAGTGATATAAATCTGCCAACTAAGCGCTCGATCTTATCTACCACTTGAGGGTTTCAACCCATTTCTCATTTCCAAGTGACGAAAACCCACCAACCAAACTAGGCCCCCCAATGTCTTTGGTGGCCCTGTGATGTTAATTTTTTAGGTTTTAATGTTTATTTTTAAATATTTTAAAAATAAAATGTTTTCTTAAAAAATATTACATAGGAGTCCAATCCAACCTCAAATTTTCCTTGAATACCAAAGGGCAGAAATCTTCTCTATTTCTTCATTTCGTCATGCTGAGGTCACTCAGCTCCTTCACCAGCACCTCCAGGTCCTTGAAGGAGCTCCCCCCTTCGCCCACCGCCTCCAGCGCCGCCCTCCTCAACTCTGCGGCTCGAGCCCTTACCTCCGGCCATGTCCCGTCGGCCACCGACTCGGCCAGGACCCGGGCTAGGGCCTCCGTGTCCGGCACCGTGTCCGCCCCGTCGCACGCCCGCACCGCCACCCCTGCCTCCTCCACCAGCAGCGCCGCGTTCACGAACTGGTCCGCCTGCATCGGCCACGCCAGCAGCGTCACCCCCGCCGCGATCCCCTCCAGCACCGAGTTCCACCCGCAGTGCGTCAGGAACGACCCAACCGCCCCGTGCCCCAGCACCGGCACCTGCGGGGCCCACCCCCTGATCACCAGCCCCCTCCCCGCCACCCGCTCCTCGTACCCGTCCGGGACCACCGCCGCCCCCTCGCCGTCCTCCGCCTGGTCGCTGCCGACGGCCCAGACGAAGCGGATCCCGCTGAGCTCCAGCGCCGCCGCCAGGGCCCGCCCCTGGCCGAGCGTCGGGGAGAACTGGCTCCCGAAGCACACGTACACCACCGACCCGGGCGGGCACGCGTCGAGCCACGCCGCCGCTTCCTCCGCCGTGACGGAGCTCCGGCCGCCTCGGCCCGCGGCGGGGACGACGGGGGCGATGGGCCCCACCGCCCAGACGCGGGGGTGGCCGTACTCCCTCCGGAGGCGGGCGATGTAGGGGCCCTCCAGGGCGTCGAAGGTGTTGAAGACGGCCCCCCAGCAGGCGTCGTTGGCGAGCATGGCGTCCCGCGCGAACTCCCACTCGGGGTCTCCCGCAAAAGCGACGCATCGGCGGTAGAAGGAGGGGAGGTGGGCGTACGGGAAGGAGGGGAGGCCGGGGAGGGCGACGATGGACGCGGGGTCCTCACCGTCCTCGGGGCGGGGTAGATAGCGGAAGGCGGAGCCTAGGACGGAGACGAGGAGGGGGCCGGAGGTGTAGAAGGCGAGTCGGGGGACGCCGAGGTCGGCGGCGAGGTGGTGGGTCCATCCGAGGAAGAAGTCGGAGAGGATGGCGGAGGGGGGGGTGGGGGTGGATCGGGCCCAGCGGAGGATGTGGGGGTGGAGGGCGGCGAGCGCGTGCATGAGGGAGGCGATGTGGGAGTGGGAGGGGAGGTCTCGGACGTGCTCGACGCCGGGGGGGAGAGAGGGGTGGTCCGGGAGGGGGAGGACGAGGGTGTCGACCGCGCCAGCGGCGGCGACGGAGAGGAAGGGTTCGAGGAGGTGCGTGTTGTTGGGGGTGACGAGGACGGTGAGGGAGAATCCGCGGGTCGAGAGGTGGTGGGCCAGGTCCAGCATCGGGATCATGTGGCCCTGGGCCGGGAATGGGAACACCAGGATGTGAGGAGGCCCATCGGGGTTCGACATCGGCGCCGAGAGAGAAGAGAGAGAACTGAATTTCGTTCTCACCTACAAGTGAAGGAGTACCATTTTGTTTCTTGTTACAGCTGTCCGCGCCATGGAAGTCAAAATTCAGTAATAATTGTAGCAATTTTTTTTAAAAAAAATCTCCATAAAATATTTTTTACTACAATAAAATTATTGTCGCAATTATTAATCAATTCAATAATTTAGATTAACAATTACTACAGTGATAACAAAGAGTACTAATTCAGTAATAAAAGAGTAATAATTGCTACAATAATTTTACTGTAACAACTTTTTTTTTTCTCAATCTTTTTTTTTTCTACAGTGAAATCACTGTAGCAAATGATACTCTATATTACCGGAATGTTATTCTTCAAGTGATTTCATTGTACAGCTACAAGTATGAGTAAAATCGTTATTTTTAAAAGGTCAAAGGATAAAATGGATTTTTTTTCCAAATGGAAGAATCTGGTGCAAAGCCGTGTTGGTTTTGGTCCTTATCACTATAGTGATATGTTGTCAGGGACCTTACGCACATTACCCCAAAAAAATTTAAGTTATTTTTACAATAATTTTTATAAAACAGATTATTTGATAATATAATAATAACAAAACAAATTTTTTTTACCTAAATAAAAAACAGAATGAATGTTTGGTTTTTATAATCAACGGACTAATAAGCCAGTTAAACTGCCATTTATCGAAAACATTAATTCAACTGACATATATCTTATCGGTTTAATACAATATCGAAAAAGCCCTCATATTTCACCGGTTTAAAAGACATATAGCCTATACGCCAATTAAATTACTGTATAGACTTTTACGCCAATTCAATTGACATACAAGTTGTATGCCTATAAATAAGTCCATACATCATTTATTTTTGTAATTTCATTGAGACCGGTTGTTTTGGGTTTTACAAGATGGAAGGCAACAACGATCAGATTCCTGGAGGCTTGACTACTCACGAGGTTCGTCAACCATGAGCTTGTCATCGCTTGTGCATGACTCATGCCCCTTGTGCGTGCATGACATGGGCACAAGTCATGTGTGTCAATGTTTTCAAATTGGACCAAAAGACGAACCGAAAAGACATCCACTTCGGTCCAATTTGACTCAAACCGATGGTTCAACTGTCTGAATTGCAAAAAAAATATTTTTTTAATTTGATATTTACTAAATTCTTCAATGACAAGGTTTTATTAATGTGTTAACAAACAAACCAGTTTATTCAAAGATCCAACCGAAACATATTCTGATTCCAGTCCAAACCAGTGGAACCCTCCGATCGATCCGGTCCGGTTTTCAATACACTAGTGCACGTAGGGGGCACGAGTTATGCACGTGCACTCTCCAAGGCACGAGTCGTCCTTGTGCATTGCATGGGGGCACGATTCCTGCACGTGTACACACATGCACGAATTATGCACTTGCATGCAAAACCACGTAGGGGCGCGTGTCCTGCATGCAAAGGGCATCATTTATCATTGACACTAGTAATATGGTTTTTAATTTAGGGTTTTTTTTTCAAAATACTATTAGAAAAAAAAAATATTTAACAAAATAGTGGTTGTTCAAAACTATTTACCATTCTAGCGCTCTGACTACCACATGACGGATCAGCATTGTAGAGTGCGTCTTGATTTTTTTTTTTTTTTCTGTCAAGATAGAACTCGGTTTTTGGATTACCAGGTTTAAGTATTATGGCTACCTGGGTTTAATCGGAGCCGCTTTATATAATGTTCTCACACTTAATCATTTTCATGTTGGACTTTGGATAAACCCGGTATCCATAATACCGGGTTTAAACCTACTAACCTAGAAACCGGTTCTACTTAGCCTTTAGTCAAAAAAAATAAAAAATTCGCGATGTGTTTTACGGCGTTGACCTGTCGCATGGCGTTTAGAGCGCTAGAATGGTAAATAGTTTTGGTCAACAGTTATTTAGTTAAGAAAATTTGTTTTTTAATAATATTTAAAAAAACCCTTTAATTTATATTTTTGTAATTTATTGTTAATCCACGTTGACATCTGCTCCGGTTTTCACGGGATGTTGGTAGGTTGGGTGCCGTGCGAAAGGCATGCCCGACTTGTCAACCAGACGGGTTTTTCTTCAACAGATGACGTGGTGCAGCACGACTTGTGCCTTTGCTTAAGGCAGCAACTTGGGCGGGCCAATCCGGACCCAACCCGATTTAGACGGGTTTGGGTTGAAATTTTGACTATATGAGATGGGCTTGGGTTGGAAAATTCCAACCCGAATTAAGGCAGAGACTTCGGGCAACCCAATCCAACAGTAACCCGATCATTTAATAAATAAATATTTAATATTGTATAATATAGAATAAATCCGATTAGAATTCATTGATCTATTGGATTATCCGCTAAATACAAGTTGAGGTCGCACTATGGTGACACTTTGATAGTCATTTATCCTTCTTCTAATGGCCACCGTTAGATGAAAATTTATCCATCCAACAATCTACTATCACCTATATAAGAATGCAAAGAACTGCTTTATGCGTTGTATTATTGCACAGAAAATGTTATATATTGATTATTTCTTCTCTACCATATTGACACCGGCCAACCCGAAGGGTTGGGCTTGGAAAGTTCAACCCGACCTCGGGTTGGGTTGGGCTTAAGCAAAGGTTTTAACCTCTTGGGTTGGGTCTGGGTTAACCCCAGAACACGCCCGAGTTGCAACCCTACCTCTGCTAAGTCTTAGGAGATCGGTGGTGGGCCTGGTGGCTCGCGACTTCAACTTTCCACATGTCAATTCAGAGAGATGGAGATGACTCTTTTGGACGTGCAGCAGATACTAGGGTTAGCCATCATTGGTCTCCTAGGGCCTGTTTGTATTTGGTCAATAGACTAACTAGTAAAGTAAATCAGGTTAAAATTTTACTTTACTGCTGTTTGGATTCAAAAAGTTGTAAAGTAAATGGTAGGAGATTTACTATTAGCCAAAAAGTTTTACTTGGAAAAAGCCAAGTAAAATTTTTGATTTACTAGTAAAAGGCTCCGTTGATTATGCCATGTCAGCCAATGGCACAATCAAGAAAGCATCACATAATAGATTCAATTATTTGGGGAGTGACATGTGACATTACCGGCTGCCTTGCATCGCCGCCACCGGCCACCACCCCGTCGTCCACCACCCGACCGGCCACCACCACCCCGCCGGCCACCACAATCTCGTCGCCCACTACCCCGCCCGCCAATACAAACAATAAGAAGTAAAGCAGATTTACTAGTCGACTGAGAGATTTACTAGCCCACATCTGATTTACTAGCCTTTACTTTGCAGGTTCGAAAAATGAACAAGCCCCTAATGGTTGTACCTGGACCGCCAGCTCTTTGGTGCGATCAGCTGATCTTGGAGTTCTTAGGTGAGCTAACATCTCAAAAGTTAAAATCACAATAAGAGAGAACAGGGGACACTAAGCTTCATCGTGGTTTGGCTGAAAGAAAGCCTAAGTCCACACTGCAGAGTTTTGTGTTATTTCTCCATAGGGTCCCTAATTACATATAGTGCAGGGATGGCTTAACAGCTCCCTGAAATCTGAAATCTGTTACAACTAAATTGGGTAGAGAATCCCAACAAAAAATAGAATCCCGTAGATGATAAATGGAAAGGTTGTTGTCGATCCTCGTGTTTGACAGGCTGGATGCCAGTACGCCAAGTTCAATACCCCCCCTCAAGATGGAGCATGGATGTCACACATGCCTAGCTTGCCAAGAAGAAGGAGGATCCGATCTTTTCCAAGGGCTTTGGTAAATATATCGGCTAATTGGCTGGCGGTTGGCAGATACGAAGGCTTGATGAGTCCATCATTGATTTTGTCATGAACAAAGTGGCAATCTACTTCAATGTGTTTAGTTCGTTTATGAAAAACAGGATTTGAAGCGATGTGGAGGGCAGCTCTGTTATCACAATGAAGGGTGATTGGTGTTGAATGAGGAATGTGAAGGTCATGGAGAAATGATTTTAACCAAAGTAATTCACAACAGAGGAAGGCCATGGAACGATATTCTGCTTCACATGAAGAGCGGGCAATAGTTGCCTGCCTCTTTGTTTTCCAAGAGATAGGATAGGAACCAAGCATTGTACAATACCCGCTCGTTGAGCGACGAGTCATGGGGTAGCTTGCCCAATCAGAGTCGCAGTAGCCTGTGAGATGAAGCAAGCCGGTAGACGGTAAGAGAATACCTTTACCGGGAGTGCCTTTGAGGTATACGAGTAGGCAAAGAGCAGCAAGGTAATGGGGTTGAAGAGGTTTATGCATGAACTGACTCAAGATGTAAACTGAGTAGGTAATGTCGGGATGGGTAATAGTTAAATAAATAAGGCGCCTAACTAAATGACGATAGGTAGAAGGATTCTCCAGGGGTATCCCATCGTTATCAGAAAGTTTGAGATATTGTTCCATCGGAAACGCCACCGGTCACGCACCAAGGAGGCCGGTGTCGGTAAGCAAGTTGAGGATGCACTCGCGTTGGTTAAAAATGATGACTTTGGAGGAGCGGGCGACTTCAATACCGAGAAAGTATTTGAGGTTGCCCAAGTCCTTGATGTGAAAATTGGCAGCAAGTACATACTTAAGTGCGTTAATGCCATCGGAATCGTCCCCAATAATAACTATATCGTCGACGTAAACAAGGACGTGGACACAACCTGCTTTAGTAAATTTGCTAGAAAGGGAGTAATCGACTTTGGAGAAGGCAAAACCGTGATAGGCTAAATCAGTGGAAAGTTTAAAAAACCTGTTGCGGGAGGTTTATTTTAAACGATAAAGAGACTTTTGTAAACGGCAAACAAAGCTAGGTGGCACATCAGAAATGCCAGGAGGAAGTTTCATATAGACCTTTCGTCTAAATCGACATGGAGAAAGGTGTTATTGACCTCTAACTGAAATAGTTTTCAATTTTTGATGGAGGCAATGGCCAATAGGCATCTAACTATAACAAGTTTAGCAACAAGCGCAAATATTTCATGATAGTCTAGGCCCTCAAGTTAGGTGCAGCCTTTCGCGAGAAGGCGCGCTTTGTAGCGTTCGACGGAGCCGTTGGGTATGTATTTAGTTTTATATACCCACTTACAACCAATGGCGTATTTGCCATGGGGAAGTGGAGAGAGACATCAAGTGTTATTGGCCTCGAGGGTTTGAAGTTCAACGGTCATAGCTTTGTGCCAATGCGGTGATTTATTTACATGAGCAAAGGTGGTGGGGTTACAGGAAGAGGTGATAGAAGCAACATAAGATCGGTGAGTAGGAACCAGACGCAAGTACGTGAGACATGAAGAAATGGGATGAGCCGTGGAACATTGACCCGCTGAGGTGTATATATCGGAGGTAACAAAATCATTTAAGTAGGGTGGCGGGCGTGAGATCCGATCAGAATGACGGAGTACTGGAACAGGGTCGGGTGCAATGGCATTGGGTATAGCGGTATCGGGTGCGGCGGGGCCAAGTGAGGTGGGCTCGGCAACAGCATAGCGGGGTGTAGTTGGCTCGGGTAAGGAATGGCCAGGTGAGGCAATATCAGGTGCTGGGGGACCGCGTGCATCTGGGTCAGTCGTTGCCGGTAGAGGTTGGTTAGTCATGGCTGTCTTATGGCTAGGGTTGCCAGGAAAAATGTTGGAGGGTGCATCTAAAAAGAATGAAGGATGAATGGTTGGTATGTCATCATGGATCTCGATGGTCGGCAGTGGTAAAGCAAGTGAAGGAGCTGGATTGATACCGCTGAAAGGAAAGATGTGTTCATGAAAGATTACATCACGGCTAATGTAAATCTTTTTGGAGGCTAGGTCATAGATACAATATCCCTTTTGACCGAGAGGGTACCCAAGAAAGATACCGGAAAGGGGACGAGCATCAAATTTATGGGAAACATAAGAATTCATATCATAACAAAGGCATCCAAAAACTCTAAGGTGGTCGTAAGAGGGTGTTGACCCTAAAAGAACCTCTTGAAGACATTTCCAAGATAGCAATTTTGTGGGTATCTTATTAATAAGGTAGGTAGCGGTGAGGACGCAGTCTCCCCAAAAGGTAAGGGGTAGATTTGCTTGGAAGCGAAGGGCACAGGCCACGTAAAGTAAGTGGCGGTGCTTGCGCTCTACTACGCCATTTTGTTGGCTAGTATGGATGCAGCTCCGCTGATGAATGATTCCATGATCATAAAGAAAACCATGCAGATCATTAGCGAGATATTCTTGCTCATTGTCGGTTCGAAAAATCTTAACAGAGGTATTAAATAGCGTCTTGACAAGCAAAATGAAGTTACAGAGAATTGATTGTGTTTCCGATTTCTGACGTATCAAAGAGACCCAAGTAGCACAAGAGAAGTCATCTACTATGGTGAGAAAATAATGAGCTCCTGATAAAAAAGCAACACGGTAGCCACCGCAAATATCACGATGAATTATATGAAAAACATACTTACTGGAGATAGAACTATTTGGGAAAGGAGTCTAGTTTGTTTAGCCAAGGGGCAAACATAATCTGAAGAGATAAAAATGCCAGGTATTAACTTAGATAGAAGCTGCAAACGCTCGTATGAGGGATGTCCTAAATACCAATACCAGGGATCGAAGGCAAGAATACGAATAGTACAGGCGACAGTGTTGACATGGAGCGGTTCCAAGACGTAAAGACCTCCACGAAGTTTACCCAGTCCAATCGTCTTTTTCGATTGAAGGTCATAGATCATGCAATGATTATGATGAAAAATAGCAACACAAAATATTGCCTTAATTAATTGAGGAATGGATAAAAGATTGAGATTGAAAGAAGGGACATAAAGAACGTCATGTAGACGAAGACCATTTGGCAGATCTATAGTTCTTGTAAAAGAGATAGTAGCAGTATGTCCATTGGGCAAGGTAAAAGGAGATATATTGGATTGGGACTTGAGAGAAGTAAATAAGGATTTGGAGTATGCCATATGGTGACTAGCTCTAGTATCAATAATCCAATGATCAGTAGAAGAAGTGGTGAGGCAAGCAATATTACCAGAGATGGTATCACCTGAGGAGGAAGGGTTGTTAGGCACGACTGTGGCAAGTAAGGCCATTAGTTGCTAGTACTGTTCATGGGAGATGACTGGAGGTTCTTTATGGTATTTCATTTTGCTGGTAGATCCGGCAATGGGTTGGTTGCGCCCATTGCGGTGGCTATTGTTGGGCTGATTAAACTTGGCCTTCCCTTGTAGGCATCGATTGTTGTTCTTAGGTGGAAAATCATGGAGGAGAAAGCATCGATCGATCGATGGTATGGTTGTCTCTTTTGTAATGATCGCAATGGAGAGGCCGTCTATCCGAGGTACCGGATCGGTTTATATTGAGAGCTGCGGCCTCATGAGAAGGAGTACCCATATGAAGATCTTGGTGTCGCTCTTCCTGAAGCAGCAGCGAGTACACACGCCTGACTGTAGGCAGAGGATCCATCAGAAGGATCTAGCTACGTATTGATCTGTAACTTTCATTTAATCCCATGAGGAATTGCATGACTTGTTCTCTTTGAAGAATAGTAGTTAGTTCTTTAGAAGACCCACAAGTACATGGTGGAATGACATTGTAGGAAGAAAGTTCATCCCACAATGCCTTGAGTCCAGTAAAATAGGATGCGATGGATGAGGTGGCCTTGGAGATGAGTAGCGATGGTGCGGGACAATTGGAATATTTGAGGAGAATTTTGCTGGGAAAAACAATCACTAAATTCAACCCATACCTCTCGTGCCTTCTCTGCATACATCACATTGTTGGCAATGTCGTTGTGGACTGAGTTAAGGATCCAAGAATATACCATCTTGTTGCACCTCTCCAATTGAGTTGCTTTGAGATCCAAAGACTTAGGTTTCTCAAGAATGCCATCTACGAATCCGAATTTGTTCTTGGCAAGAAGTTTCATCCAAACTGCGCGCGACCATGTTGCATAATTTTCACCTGTCAGATTTTGGATGACAATGGAGTTTCCAAGATTATTGGAAGGATGAAGGAAATATGGTGATTCAGTGTTGGTATTGGTATCGTTTGCAGTATCAGTCATGGTGGAAGAAAAAGGAAGAAAGATGAGGTCAACAAGGTCAACAAGGTAAGAGGAGGATCATGTAAGCTTGATGAACGACGGGATCTCCGGCCTGACCATCGACCCGTTGCCGATCATCTAACTTCAGGACCTTCGCTCTGATACCAAGTTAAAATCACAATAAGAGAGAACACGGGACACCAAGGTTTATCGTGGTTCAGCTGAAAGAAAGCCTACGTCCACACTGCAGAGTTTTGTGTTATTTCTCCATTAGGGTCCCTGATTACATATAGTGCAGGATCCGGCTTATAGCTCCCTGAAATCTGAAATCTGTTACAACTAAATTGGGTAGAGAATCTCAACAAAAAATAGAATCCCGTAGATGATAAACGGGAAGGTTGTTGCCGATCCTCGTGCTTGACAGGCTAGAGGCCGGTACGCCAAGTTCAATATCCAAATAGACATGGAGTCTAGCAGGTCCCCTAGCCGACAACCACCACCTTCGTTGGTTGGACCACTGCCTGCCACCCTGTTGTCGATGACCACCTCGCCTCCGGGTTGCCTACCCCCTACCGGCGACCATTGTCGACCGCCGCACACCACCGTCCGCCGCTTGCCGTGCCATTTTCCCATCACCACTTGTGTCGCCATGTGCGGCCGATGTGCCGCTACCGAGCTCAGAATCCCTTTTAAATTAAATAGGGCCGAAGCCCATTATATATGAGCCCAGGCAATTGTGGGTTATAAGCTAAGTAGGCTTAAGCCCATTCTTATTCCTGAAATGATCAGGCGGAAATTTATCTTAAATGGGCCAACGCCATTTCTGTGCACATAAGGAAAGAAGCCCAGTATATGGGCATAACTCAAATGTCTAGGCCCATCCTAACATGTGAGCCCAATGTTATTGGGTTAAAGCCCATTAATACAATGATATAGTAACCCACGTGATGAAAAGTATGACATATTTCTCTAGGCAATCCAACATTGTTACTAAATACAAACCTATAGCCTTATTTTACCTAACATACCATTTCGGCAATATCTTGGCCAAATGAACTCAGAATATGATTCCGATTGCCGTCACAAACTCATGGCATCGGTTCAACCAATCAACACTAAAACTCTAATAGGAGTGTTGGCAAAAGCAACTGATGCTTTGGTGATGAGGTTGTGGGTTCAACTCTTCCTCCCCTCGATTTACCCAGGAGTGAAGTGGGAATTGCCGAGTGGGTCGGGCTTCACTCCCGGAGGGATTAGTCCGAGTCTGAAGTGGGCCATTGCCCGAAAGATTTCGGGACACCCGCCGATGTCAAAAAAAAAAAAAACACTAAAACTCTAATAAAATTACACCTGAGCTCAATCTATTCAAAGAATTACATTTAGATCCCTAGGTATTAGTTAAAGGGAAATTTCATTCATACCCCAAAAATATGTAATTAGCCCCCGTCTCCCTATCGTTTCTCAATAACTTGCTCAACAATCCTTTAATACCAACAATGCCCTTTTTTTTGTACCCCAAACCCCAAAGCCCTAACTCAACGTCTTTTGTATCCTCAACCCAACCCAAGGTTTGTTTGAACTTTCTTAGTCCAAGCCCAACCCATCGGGTTAGCCAGGTTGTGCGGGGTGGGTTCGGGTTAACCCGCCCAAATTCGGGTTGGGCTCAGGTTGGGTTCAGGTTGGCCCACCCAAGTTATAGTCCTACTTGTGCCTTCAAGTTCCAGCCAACGGCATCGGGTTTATTTAAGAGTGGGGTGTATTCAAGAGTGCATATAATTGGGGTATATTTAAGGGGGTATGTGTTTGACTGGGGTATAATCAAGTTGGAGCGGGCCATTTAACTGGGGTGTATTGATGGTGGGGTGTAAGGGTATTTTTGGGACAGGAATGGGGTATGAAAAAAAAAAATGGAGTGTGTCCAAGTTTGTTGGAAATGGGGGCTAATTAAAGATTTTTGGGGTATGAATAAAATTTCCCTAGTTAAATTATATCTTTGCCATAAGGACTCAGAATCGAGTTTCGATTGTGAAAAATCACTCTTGACAAAACCACCAATAATCCTACAGTGGTAACCTGAAAGGGTTAATAAAAGGTAAAAAATGATCACTTTGTCCTAGGGGTATAATGAACATAACTTTATCAATCGGAATCTGAAATTGATTCCATTTACGTTAACCTACTCGTAGAATCGAACTCTAGACGTTGGTCAAGTAAGCCTAATAAGATGGTTATATTGTTATTAGAGTGTACATTCAAAAATAAACGATCAATCTTGAGAGAGGCCAACACTTGTATCAAAACTAGGTAGAGAGACTTTGCCTATATATTTCTTTACTTATTTACCTGTAAGAATATAAGGATGTTTCATAAAAGATGTGGATTGTCTGATGAGTATAAAAGCTTGACCATCTGCATATTGGGCTAGCTCGATTAGCCCTAGATGTAGGTCTGTCTCTATTGTGGCCTAAAATATGTTCCTGGGTGTGGGGTTGTCCCTGACTTTGGCCTAAAATATGACCCTGGGTGTCGAGTTGTAGCTATGGCCAAAATGACTCTAAAAGAGTCCATAGTTCCACACTTAAAGATAATAAGCATGTAAATATCGTTTTGTTCTATAGTTTAACATGCAATTGAATATATTGTGTATACCACTCTACTAAGCCACATGGGAATTATAAACGCTCACCCCCTAAAGACCTTATGGTGGTAGATCCTAACCTAGCAGGACTAAAAAATGAACCGGAAGACGAGAAACCAGTGAGGCTAGGGACTCGCTTCATGAACCATATTTGGATGTTGAGGGCGAGGCCGATAAATGAGGATGAGCTGGAGAAATAAAGACTTGTATTTCCGTTCAAAGCAATGCAACCGATGAATAAGAAATGAAAAGCTTTATTTCGGCTCAATTTGTGAGTTAAAATTCGAATCAAGTTGTATTTCTATTCACACCCCTATATATTATGGGCTGCATTATCCAAAAAATATTGGGGTGTGGCACGAGTTGAAGAACTCGGAGAAGATCCGCACATCATATATCTTCTTTTCTTTCTCGATTATTGTGCCGAATAACTTGGAGAAGATCCGCACGCTGTATCCTCTGCCTTTCCTTTTCTTCTTCTCTTTCCCTTCTCCTTCCTTCTTTTTTTCTACTTTCCTTCAACTCTCCCCTCTATACGCGGCAAACCCTAGACTGGGTTTTTGTTCTCTCCTCGACCATGACTCGCTCTCAATCCTCTACCAAGAAGAACCACTCCATTATCTCACCGTCACCTTGAGACTCCAAGAGCATGGGGGAGCACTGCATCGGTGTGCTCATTTGCTTCTCCCCGCGGCTTCCTCTTCTCGTAGACTATCTCTGAACCCACCCCTGTAGTCACCATCGACGATCTCAAAGTGATTCTCAATCTCAATCTAAACCTAGATCCACCCTCACTTTCCTTAAATAGGAGAGCAAACGTGCATCAATGGGAGATAAAATCCCAAAAAAATCTCGATTGAAAACAATTCAAACCCGCTGCCAGCCTGAGTCGGTCGTGTGCATGATCTAGATTGTGCGCACGATCGGCTCTGGAGTTTACTCGTTTGACTTTCCTGCCGATTGTTCATGCACATGACTTTGACAGGTCATGCTCACGATCTACCTGCCAGATCGGTCATCCTTCTATTTCTGGTGGCCATGGGTTTCATTGGGCCAAACCCAACAGAATCTGCACAAGAATCTTATTTGTGTGTTCCATAACATGGCTATTTTGATATTTATATAGTGGTATTAAGATATATTGGTTTTATAAGTCCAATTTTTCTCATTAAAGACATGTATATAGAGACAGAGGATAACCAATTAATATAAATTTATAAATAATTCAAACTTATAAGATTAAGTATACTAAAGAATTATGCTTGTGTGGCTTCATTATCCTCGCTAACCTAAACCATCTAAAGTAATAATCAAGTAGCCAAAAAAAAAACATGCTTAGAATTTTAAACCTTGAGATAATCTAATCTAATCTTTAATGAACTCAAGATCTTATATGAAAAGACCGTTGTCCTTGTTTATCAAGGCTTATGTAACATCCTAAAATTTTAAAAGAATTAAAATTATGACTTGTGCAAATAATAACTTAATCATAGAATTTTCAAATAAAAAATCAGAGTGTGCCATTGCATCCGGCTCGTCAAAACAGTCAAAAACCGTATATAAACATTTCCATTTTGACCACATATAAGATATTTTAAAAATAAAAAACAAAAGGGGACCTATGACAAGATTTAAACCCTGAACCCCTAAGTTTATCTCTAATTGTTTTCTCTCTAACCATTAAACTATTTTATTTTTCAATTTAAAAACCAGGAGATAAAATATATGAAGCAAGAGTGAGTCCAAGGATCAAGCCAATTGAACCTTTGGAATTTTAACATGATACCTGCCTTTCGGTTTCTCACCTGATTTAGTTGAATAAAGTAATAAATAACCATTTTGCATTTAAAACCCTCAACTTTTTGGTATTATGAAAAATACTATATAAACCCCCCACCATTCACCCCATTTCTCACAACTCCCCAAGCCATCTCGAAATCCGTGCCTCTCACCCAACCACCACCGACCACAGTCACCAACCACTACAGGCAGCCACCACCTCCGGTCACCGCCACTGGCCACAGTCGCAGCCGACCACCGGCCACCACTGCCAGGTTAGTCGGATTCAGGTTTGGATTTGAACCCATTATTTATTTTATCTTATATTTAATTGTAAAAAGATTTTATATAACTAATAAGGAGTTTAGAACTCATGACCTTCTCCTCCTCAAAACAAAAACCTAACACAAAATCCTTTAACCAATATATCATTATAAACTTTATGCTTATAGTTACGTACCAATAATTATATAGATTATAAGGGGTATGCTATATTTATCATATTTTACCCATACGAACTCTGAATTAGGCCCCATCAGTAGCCTTAGACTCGTAATAACAAAACACACCTGCTGAGGCCATAAAATGACAGAACTGACGATTAAAAAATAAATTTACTATTTTACCCCTATAATGTAAAATGGTCATAACTTTTCTATTAGGATTCGGAATCAAGTTTCATCTATGACCATATGTTTGTGTTCACGATTCAGACCCACCGATATTATAAAACCCTACACCAGGGCCTTAAGGAAAAAGATCTTTTTACCCTTATATCACATTTAGACTATAAGTTTACCAATTGGACTCGGAATTTGATTCCAGTTGCGCCCACATGCTTATGCCATCGAACCCTATATTTTTTATCAGAAAATTATAGGATATTATAATAAACATTAATGACTATATTTGACATCATATGATAGAAAAACCTATCATATATAACAAATTATTAATTCTTTAGAAAATGACTAAAATACAACTATAGGGTAAAATAGCTCTAATAGGTCGAACTTTCAACCATAACTTGGCACCTGACATCGGAATTCAATTCCGTCAGTCGCCCTAGAAATCTTATAGAATAAGCTCGCAAATTGACTAAGTAAGAAAAACCAACTAATAATTAGAAATATATTGATGTCAGGTCATAATCGTATTATGGAATCATCCACTGAGGAAGGACACTACAACCCATCAGGTAGGGGATCTAAACCCGATAAATTCTTGTTAATATTATGACATTAAAATGATAGATAAATATGTATGAACTGAGATAAAATATGAGAGATGCTAATCATTTTGGGTATGGGGCTTACCCTGGTTGAGGCCTAAAAAAAGCATAGATGTGAGGCTAGCCCTGTCGGATGACAAAAAGAAACTCAAGTGTAGGGCTAGCATTGTCTTTGTAACTAAAAGAAACCCAGGTGTGGGGTTAGCCTTGTCTTGCGATAAAAAATGACCCTGGATAAGATTCCTACTCTGGTTTGAGCCAAAAAAGGAATCGGGTGATCAATAACTCTTTTATAAAATGCTCATGAACATATTTACTATTGATTTTAATACATTAAACTTGCCTTGATTAAACTAGGTTTATTGGTTAGTCGGTGGATTAGACTCAACCCCTATAGGTTTCATGTCTTTTGTAGATACTAAGCCTGTATGACTTGCTGAAGAGGAAACTAAGGAGAATATCGAGAATAAACCAGAAAAAATAGAAGATCCACTTTACACTCCTTACTACGAAGAGGTGGGAGCAGAGATCTGAAGAATTTAGGATATAAATGTCGTTTTATTCTATAATAAGTCATGTATGAAAAACCTATATATTGTACTAGATGATTTTAATAAATAAAGAGGCTCCAATCATTTCCGTATTCAATGAAAAGGTTTGTATCAAGTTTTTCTTCCAACACCCCAGTGTTGTACGGTTGCCCAAATCCGTAAAATACTGGGGCGTTACAAATTACCTTAGTGCATGCGGTGCACATGCAATGTACTTGGTCCATGAGTAAGCACTGGTGCTCTATTTCTAAAACATATTCATTACACACACTTTCTGACAGCACAATTGTTTTGGGAGTTGCCACAAGTGGGTGCAAAGTATTATTATAGTTTTTTTTATTCGGTGTTGCTATTTGTACCCCAAAAAGTTACTAGCACCCAGACATATTGATATTCATAACTTGTTAGTTGCTCCTGATCGACATGTCGTTGGTTGCTCATGTCCGACACGGTGTGGTCTATGTCAATCAGGATTGACCAACATGTATCATACTATGTCCGTCAGGCCGGAGCAAACAACAACCATGTCAGTCAGGATCGACCAACATTTACCATACCAAGTTAGTCAGGAACAACCAACAACCATGTCAATTGGGAACGACTGACACGTCTATAGAAATTAGGAGAAACAGGGGAATGGAGTGGAGGAGAAAGAGGATGAAAAGAAGGGGGGGCATGGAACCGGTAGCTTTTGTGGGGCCAATTGGAGTGGGGATGAGGAAGAGGAGGAGGAGGAGCTGCGATGTTGGACGGAGAGCGAAGGAGAGGGAGGGGGAGGCAAACCCATCTCTGGGGTGTAGTATCAAAATGGAAGTAATAGTAAAAATAAAAAACAAGCTGAAGTGATTGCATGATATGGAGGGTGATAGTATGTGGGTGCAAATAGTTGTTGGACAATTGATACTATGTGGGAGAATGTGGATGATGCTCAAAGGATAAAGGATTGGAGCACTGTGGAGATCACGCTCAAACACACAAAGAATTCGAAGCACCCACACAATAGTGTGAACAACAGAAAATATCGGTAATCAATGATATAGATTATTACTCATCAAGATATTACAATCAAGCAGTGTTTCACAGTTTGTCGGAACTTCACAATCTCGTCTTAATGTTTCCCTTCTCAGAACACCACACAGAAATACATAATAGATATCAACGCCACATAGAGATACAAAGAATACTAGAGGATCCCAAGAGATAAAAGCACCAGCTGAGGTAGACACACCGAGAAATCTGGAGATGAACTAGTGAAAACTGAAGAGAGATCCGTAGATCAACCTCTCCACTTCTCCCTTCTTCTTCCTTCTTGTTCTTTCTTCCTTCTCCTTCCCTTCTCATTCTCTCTTCCTTCCTTCCTTCTCTTATCTTTCATGACCAAGAGAAAACCTAGAACGGTCTCTCTCTCTCTCTCTCTCTCTCTCTCTCTCTCTCTCTCTCTCTCTCTCTCTCTCTCTCTCTCTCTCTCTCTCTCTCTCTCTCTCTCTCTCTCTCTCTCTCTCTCTCTCTCTCTCTCTCTCTCTCTTGTAGACGGTCTCAAGCCATCGTCCAATCGTCACAAACCCTAATGCCACACATCACCGTTATTTAATGATTCCACGGTTATTATGGAGAAGAAAGCGCGCATCTTTAGGACTGTTCCCGACCCTGATTTGCCCGTGCGAAAATTCTAGTCGCCCGGGTGAATTTTCCTCGAGTTCTACCTGAGCTGCCAGCACCCGATTCGCCGGGGTGATCCTAAAACTCTACCAGCTGGATTACAAGCTGAGAATTCTTTCTCCCTGACGAATTTTCCAAACTTGCAAAAGGTACATTACATATTCTCTATAGCTATTTGTTGGAATCTATGGCTTAAGCAAAATCAGAGAGTGTTCAAGAAGTACTTTTCGAT
Organism: Chamaelirium japonicum; assembly: GCA_947650365.1. Lineage (NCBI taxonomy): Eukaryota > Viridiplantae > Streptophyta > Magnoliopsida > Liliales > Melanthiaceae > Chamaelirium > Chamaelirium japonicum. The sequence continues at coordinate 887,257 of CANTAL010000114.1, forward strand.
CCCAAGCAGAGGTAGGTGATAAGGAGGATGGCCAGTACAATCAACCTCTGGTCAGTGGCGACTCATGGGTTCATTAAAGAGTCTATTGTAAGCCAACCCTCTTCTTGAATCTTGTAATCCTTTTTTTTCTAATATATCGGTTGGGGTCCAAACCAAATCCCAACCCCTCTTTTGGAGGGTTCCTGGAAAAAAAAAAAAACAAAGTCTTCAACATTATCTAAACCCAAGTCATTCTTGCAACTACTTTCCCTATCATGATCAGTTCATATTTGCTCAGAATGTGCTCTCGTGTTTATTACTACAATCTTGGAATCTAAGTATAACCAACATCGTGTTTTTATTTAATATTTGTATCAATGCGTTCAAGATCTTTTTTTTAAAGAGCAATTGCAAAAACCTCCCCTGAACTATACACCGCATTTCATATTGGTCCCTCAAATTTTGTTTTCAACAATTTGATCCCGAAACTATGCTTCGGCCACATTTAGCCCCTCCATCAACTTTTTATCTCAAAATTACCCTTATCAATTTCCAATAAGACTCAAACTTGTTTTAGAATATTTAATTTTTGCTTATTAAGACAAGAGTATTTTCGGAATAAAAGTTGACAGAGGGGCTAAATACAGGAGCATTGTTCAGGGATGAAATTGTTCAAAAAAAAGTTGAGGGACCAATATAAGATGAGGTGTATAATTCAGGGGAGGATTTTATATTTTATTCTTTTTTTTATTCATGCTTACGTGGCTTTGTTATCCTTGCTAACCTTGGCAAGGGAGCCTGGTAATCAAGTAGCCAAATAAAAAAAAGTAGTTATTCATAATTTCAATCCTTGAGCCAGTCTAAACTAACCGATTTAATTAAACTCAGTTGTTGCTTCATGGCTTCAGTGCACATGCACTGGGCTGGGTCCATGAGTGAACACTGGTATTTTTAAGGGTTTTTTTGACTTAACACCCCCCCTCACACACACACATACTTTTATGTCCGGGAGGGGGGTTAAAGTCTAATTTTAGAATATTTGGGATTGTAACTCAAATTTTTGACATAAAAAGCGTGGGGTAAGTAAAAAAAAAATGCTATTTCTAAGGAGTAGTGATTCCATAAGGTGTCTCAAACATATGGTGGTGACCCTGATGCATCAATTGTCGTCAGTTCTAGCTGAGTGCCATTCATCGGCTCACTGCCATCGGACGGCTCTGATGAATCAGCCATGCCACTTACGGTACCGGACGCCTTATGGATCATTTGGCATTTTTAAATTGCATTTTCCTACTATTTTTAATGTGTACTCATCACACTCACTCTCCTTCTTTGGAACAACTTTGGGGGGAAAATATATATATGTAAGAGATTTACGAAGGAGGAGTGATATTACATGTCCTTCTTCTTATCAGCTCAGCCTCCTTACAAGCACAACTCTCAAAAAGAAAAAAAAAAAAAAAAAAAGGTATATATAGGTTTAGGATCTATAGATCCATCATTTTTTGACTCATACTTTTATCTGTCATCCACTCCGTTAAAAAGAAGTTTCAGAATTTGTTGTTTTTTTGCGAGAAGGATCACAATGGCTTGGATTGCACACCCACAAAAGATCAGCACATTCTAAAACCTCTAGGCGTATCAAATCTAAAAAACTTTATCGACCGTCCATTTCAACCATTAACTTGAGGAGCAAATTTGATACACGTAAAGGTTTTAGAATATATTGTTTTTTTTTTTGATATACAATCTAAGCCATTGTGATCGTCCTCATAAAAGATCAATAAATTCTGAAACCTCTATCCAACGGTTTAGATGACGGGTCAAAATATGAGTAAAAAAATAATGAGTCTACGGATCCTATTATATATATATACTAGTGCATGCCCATACCTGTCGGCACTGCAGCGGACCGCCTTCGGCGGCAACACATATGTCGGCACTACAGTGAGCCGCCTTAGGCCGTAATATACCTGAACTCCTTCGGCAACAAAACACTTTCAAGAACAACACCAGCAAAGGGACACCCATTTCCTCGTCTAATGTTTACATATCAACCCTACAGTTAGTTGGCATAAAAAATAAAGGAATATTTCAGAAATATTTCTTCATTCAGCTATGTTATTTCATTAATCTAAAGTAGGAATAACTTATTTGCCTATTGTTTTAATTACTCAAATTGATCCTTCTTTATTGAACATGGACTTAACCCAAAACAAACATAAACATAACATGAATCTAACTTGAAAATTTCTCATATTAAAGGGATATTTACAGAGTTTAGGAAAAATATTAAAGATGAAATAAAAAATATGCTCTCGTTTTGGATGTCTACTAACTGTAGAGTCTATATGTAATATGTGAATAAATTGAGTGGTTTATATGTAAAGATCACTTTTATAGGAGTTTATATGTAAATAGAGAAGATTATAGGGGCCGATTTATAAAAGACCCAAAAAAAATGCATACAAGCTCAAGATGACGGATATGCTGATGCCGTGAATGAGGTTCAGCCACAACCCCGTCATCTCCTCACGGGACATGCATAAGACGAACGGACGGTTCATTTTTGTCCAATCAGCTTGTTCTAGTCAGCTTCCGTTTTGTCTAGTCAGCACAAAACCGACGTGCCATGTTATATATATATATATACTAGTAAAGCCCGTGCCTGTCGGCACGCAAAAGATTTTGAGAGCGAGAATAATATTTCGAGGTATGTGACAATATTCAAAGGCGGAAAAAAATATTTCGAAGGTGGCGATAATATTTCGAGGGAGATAACAATATTTTGAGGGTGATAACAATATTTTTTAAAGGGAGATAACATTAGTAATGTTCGTGCCTGTCTGCACAAACATTCGGCTTGAGAACGTCTATATTTTTCTATCGCGGTCATTTTCAAAGAAGGCAACCACATTCGGCGGGGGGCGAACATATTTCAGTAGAGCACCCTCATTTGTCATCACTCGAACAATCCCAAATATTATTTGATATTCGCACTTCATTTTCCTATCAAGCTTCTAATTAAAGATATCAACAATTGATATTAAAAAAAAAGCTACCAATGTGCATGCACCTCCTATGAATCATTCACAACGACAAACAATAAAAATATATTAAAATTTCTATAAAAAAAAACCAATCAAGTTGTGTGTGATGTGACTGTGCTTAGAGGGTTCTATGTTCAATGTGATGAGACATGCACAGGAGTGGGGAGAACATGCAAGATAAGCACAGGCTACAGGAATGGACTCCGAAAACCCGAATACCCTATCCAAACCCGACTCAAAATATGGTTTGGGTAGGATATGGGTATAAGAACTCTACCCGATTAACTTTCGAGTACGGGTATGGATACCTAAATACCCATACGGGTGTATGATTGGGTATGGATCAGGTATGGAGTCTGCCATACCCAAATGGGTATGGGTAGTGTCCGACCCGAACATCAGTTGATCGGGCGGCCTAACAACGTTGAAAGGTATGGATATAAGAACCCTACCCGATTAACTTTCGGGTACGGATATGGGTATCTCAACCGAAACCTGATTGCCCCTAACTTGTGTTTATTAACTTTCGGGTACAGGAATGATTAACAGTGCATTTTGATACCTTGATTTTTTTTTTCATACCCGAAACCCGAACCCAAACGGGTATGGATCAAGTATGGAGTCTACCATACCTGAATGGGTATAGGTATGGGTAGGGTCCAACAATAAATTTTTGTTTAGCATGGTAATATTGCTACATCTATCAATGGATTTTTTATTAGCTTGATCATGTTGCTATACTTTTTTGCATCCATGAAATCATTACAGAATTACATAGCGCACAAAGAATATCAGGCAAGAAAAAAATTCCATAAAGAAGCATGTTAAACAATCATAATAGCTCATATCAGCAATAATTAACTGTCTATTTTGTATATGAGTTCACATTTCTATATTTTGTTCAGATCAAGAAAAGCTCTTTCAGGATCCAATTCTCATTCTCACTCAATCATCTCTAGCTACTTGTATTTCTTATCTACTCCAACAGCCAAGGCACTCTTCAAGCCCTATTTGAGATGCAAAAAAATACATTTTCAAATGGTATACATACAATGAGACTAATTCACCAAAAACACTGATAAATTGCAGAAATGGATAAAACATATGGTGAACTATTATATTTTAATGGAGAATGGGATGGCACATGCATAAAAGTAGAGCATCAGAGCCTTTGCTTAAAGGGTTCCCGAAAGATATATATTGTTTCTAGAATTGTTAGTGTCGTATAATTGATCAAAGACTCCTGATGTTCAATCTTTGGGTCTGATAAAACAGAAACAAAAGTTGGTGTCATGATACATGCAAGAAGTTTCTTCGGATATGAAGACAGTAACCCCTCAGATTTATTTGTCTGAATAGCAACTTCTGACTTCTGAGAGAGAGGGTCTCAATATCAGAACTCCTGCCTTCCAAAACTGATTTCTTTTCAATCGAAATAGTCTGTATAACCTGCTTGGGAATATTCTCCTCTAATTTGTAGTATGCTTCAGCTGACAGTATTTGGGTCTCCGACTTGTGACTTTTATTGTCTGAAATGATTGTCTCTTCTGTCTCAAAGAATTCCTCAGTCGAAGCAACTTCCATCTCGTCATCGTCCACAGCTACCACTTCTGTTGCGGCATCAGACTAAGCATCCAAGTCTGAAAAGAGTACCTGGTTGAGGCATGAATACGCTTTCAATTCCCATTGATATAAGTAGCAAACAACCCCATGTACAGGAAATTGACACCTACCTCTGCCTTGAAGTCTTTTGAGAACTGGATCTTGGGCTTCCATAAAACGTCCATGTCCTCATGGTTCAGCAGCAAAATATGAGAAGCTTGTTGAGCATCATCATTGCTACATGGGGGTTCTTTTACAACCTGAAATCACCACATGGGTGTTCTTTACAACCTGAACCAAACATCACTTAGCGTGTCCTAGACTTGCATGCATAACCCAGATTCAGAAACATGTATAAACACAAAGAATCTTCTATTACATTATTTTTTTTTTACAATCCATCTTGATCTATAATCTTCTATACGCAAAGAATCGGATCCAGCTAAAGCTTTCACATGCTATTTCGATCCATCTTGATCAATAATCTTGGAAATAAAATAACTCAATAGGGAGAAAGGATTTGAAGGCAGTATTTACCTCGTAATTGTTCACTTGTATTGGCCTTCGCGTCTTCCTTATTTCTTCATGATCACTAAAAAATGAACGCTAAAAAAATCAAAGCTCGAAGATGAGGAAGAGGGTTGCCGCTTGATACCCCTCTTCTCTCTCTCCCACACCCCCGGCAGCTTAATGCTTGCTGCCGTGGTCAGGTGTTGGTGCGGCCGATGATTGAGAGGGGAGAAGGCAGAGGGAGAGATATGAGGTCAAGCGGCCTCCAAAGGAATGACCTCTATGGTGACGGCATTCGAGCAGTACTTCTGCCAATCCTTTTGCATTATTCACAACCCTTTTGCCAATCCTTTTGCATTATTCACAACCCTTTTGCCAATCCTGTGAAGATAAAGCTAAGAACAAATAAGCTGAACAAATAATCCAATATCTGAACAAATAAGCTGAACAACTAAGCTAAGAAGATAAAGCTGAAGATAAAGCTGATCAAATAAGCTGAACAAATTATAATGTGAAGATAATCCAATATTCACAACCCTTTTACTAATCCTTTTGCCAATATTCATTAGTCACATAAAGCTAAGAATAGATAAGCTAAACCTGGCTATCGACATGTGGATTAGGTGCACTGTGTGCTATTATTTCCTTAACTATAATAAGCAATCATTATGTCTTGACTTTGTGAAGAATTTGGAGAATAAGAGGATGATTCACCTAAACCTGTGAAGATAATAGGGCTTCACTTGGTTCATTTTTCCCCCCTTAGTCCAAATTAATCCCCACCCTGCACACCAAATGTGAATATAACAAAAGTCCACATTAAAGATGTGTTAATCTTTGTGATTACTGATGTGTTCATCCTATTGATATTACTGGAAAATTTTCTTCTTGTTCTATAAATAAGCCCATTTTAGTTCCAATCATGTTGGTGGATGATTAATAAGCAGTACATTCAGCAGTAGATTCATGTTGGTGGATTATTAATAAATGTACTGCTGAATGTACATTCACAATAAGCCCATTTTAGTCACAATAAGCAGTACATTTTAGTCACAATAACCTGATTTAGTCGCAGTACATTCAGCAGTACATTGATTCAGCAGTACATTGATTAATAAGCAATTGGAAATTAAAATCTGAGGAAATATTTGCAAGTCTACCAAAATCCATCACAGGCATTCGTCAAAGGGAAGAAAAATTCATACATACTTAGAAGAAAATGGAGTTGTACCAACAAAAGCAACTCAAGATTACTGCAGATCGACTTGCTGTATTTGGTGACAAATCAAGTTTATATATTTGGAACAATCACATTTGCAAGTCATGTCCACTTGATTCTATTATTTGGAGAGAAGAGAGCAAGAGCTTACTCTTGGTAGGTAGATAGGATGAAGCCGGAGGCAAATACTCTTCTCGCGAACGACACGAACCCCATCGCTATGGCTGAGAATATCAAGCTTCAAGATGGACACAAAGCTTGTCTCTATGAACGACACCACCACTGTAACAAAAAAATTATGGATGAGAGACATGCAGAGAGAGAGAACATAAAAGACAAACTCAACTCATCAGTTTTGTGATTCATCAAAATTGTAATTACCCACTGATGCTGTTGAGCTCTTGAAGGGGCAGATGGCCATGTTAACCATTATCCACCTTCCTCTGCCTTCATTTGCGGAAGTCTGAAACTTTATGATATTAGTGTTACACTTAAATCATATATTTATATGGTGAATAAAGGGTGGTTTTTGTTCCTATAAGTTCAAACCGTTGAACTAAAAACTGAAGTAGAACTACCATTACTTCCATCATAACGAATAGGTCAACCTTCAGCCTAAAAAAATCCAACTAAGACAAACTAAACTTTCTTCTTTTATTTAAACCACCCGTTGAATAGGCAGGTTGACTTTTTAAAAATATATGTTGTTCACCGCCTGTTGAATTGGCGGATTGTTTTTTTTTAATTTTTTTTCTTTATCAGTCTGTGCCCATTGTAAATAATCATTGCTAGCAGTTCGTTGGATTATATTTCCTGCAAATAGCTGTTGGAAAAAGTACTAACAGTCTATTATGAACTATACATTAAACAACGATCAAAAAAATTAAATAATAAAAAACTAACGCAACTATCTAACGGGCAGCCAAAAATTAAAAAATAAAATAACAAAGCCAATCCGCCTATTCAATGGGCGGATTAAATAAAAAGACAAAAAAAAATTCTACCCGCATAATAGGCGGGTAGAGCAAAAATTACTGTTTAAAAGGTAAAGAAAACCAACAGACCTATTCAACAAACGATTTAAATAAAAAAATAAAAAAAATTACAACTGAATAGGCGGGTAGAGCTTTTTGTACAAAATCAAAACTTTTGTACCCTTTTTGCCTATTACATTATTTTTTATGATTTTTTTAAAAAAAATTGCTGAAGTATTAATACGATACAAATCATCAGAAACACTGCACTCAAATCATCATAGTAATCCGGTCGTAGGACATATCAGTGGAATCTTTCAAACATCTCTCTTCTTCAGTATACTGCACCAAGGGATCCTTCAAGCATCTCACTTTTTCAGTACATTGCACTGAAAAGAACCGGAAGAAAAACAAATAGATACTTTTACAAAATGCAAAAATTTAAATCCTCATTCACACACACACAAAGACACACACACACACACATAGAGAGAGAGAGAGAGAGTAGACACACACACATAGAGAGAGAGAGAGAGAGTGTGTGTGGAGTACCAACTACCAAGTGGTAAAGCGGCTTCCTCGACCACCATCACCTTCCTTTATAACTCATCCAATTGCAAGGTCGTATGGGTGAAGAGTGGGGTCAAAAATCAGAAATAGACCATCAGTCAACCAAAAAAAAAAAAGAAACAAAGAATCAGAAACCCCATGAGAGAGAGAGAGAGAGAGAGAGCCATAACAGTGGAATCTTTCAAACATCTCTCTTCTTCAGTATACTGCACCAAGAAATCCTTCAAGCATCTCACTTTTTCAGTACATTGCACTGAAAAGAACCGGAAGAAAAACAGATAGATGCTTTTACAAAATGCAAAAATTTAAATCCTCATTCACACATACACAAAGACACACACACACACACACATAGAGAGAGAGAGAGAGTAGACACACACACACATAGAGAGAGAGAGAGAGTGGAGTACCAACTACCAAGTGGTAAAGCGGCTTCCTCGACCACCATCACCTTCCTTTATAACTCATCCAATTGCAAGGTTGAATGGGTGAAGAGTGGGGTCAAAAATCAGAAACAGACCATCAGTCAACCAAAAAAAAAAAAAGAAACAAAGAATCAGAAACCCCATGAGAGAGAGAGAGATAGAGAGAGAGAGAGCCAAATGAATTTCAAGGGGAAAAAAATAGGAATTTTGAATGACACCAAGTGTCGGTGACGGCGGAGATGATTCGGGAGTGAGGATAGGCATCAATAGAGGGGGGGATTGACGGAGAAGATCCAGACTCGGCCTCGATGGAATGTGGATGCCTGATGATGAATTGCCTCTCCCATACCAGCCCGACTTCCATAGAATTCATGTAATCTTCTCATGATGCTGCAATCCAGATATTGAAAAGAAAAAAAAAAAGTTAAAAGTTA
>CANTAL010000114.1:901019-924278 GCA_947650365.1 Chamaelirium japonicum
CAAGAGAGAATGCATATAGAATCTGTGACAACCTGAAAACCCCTTGCGCCGTTAGAGTCAGCGTCCCCCCCAGCCGAGCCACTATGCAGCTGACACGGACCTTGGCCGAGCCGTCGGTCATCATCCTGTGACAGCCACCAATTGTCGATGACAGTGGAAATTTTATAATAATTATCATCATAATGCATCCACAGCCAATCAACAATGTTAAAAATCCACTAAACTCATAGAAAGAACCTATAACCCAAGCCCTCTTTCTTGATTAAAGAGTACAAAAATTGGAGAAAGATCAAACGAACGTATCAGAGGGTTAAGATTAGGAATTACCAGTACCAGTTGAGAGAGAGAGAGAGAGAGAGAGCATCTCTAGTCCATTTATTGTTTTCCTCTTATGCTTCGGTTCTGTTTTCCCTCCATTTCCTCTTGCAGCAATGCTTTCTCCTTTCTTGCAGCCTTCACTCTCACCTCCTCTTTAGGGTTAACCCCAATATACTTTGAGAGAGAGAGAGAGGAGGAGGAGGAGGAGGATGGGGAGGTGCTTACAGATCCAGGGATGTCGATCAACCCCCTCCCTGTCACTGTCGTTCCATTGGAGAAGAAGATGGTGGGAGGAGGAGCTGATCAACCCCCTCCCCGTCGCTGCCATTCCATTGGAGAAGAAAGGGGGAGGGGAGTCGATCAGCCGATTCAGCCATTCCCCTCCCCTCAACACCAAATTCCTTCGAAATAGCGACGGGCACAAGCGACGGGATTTCGAGAGAGAGACGGGAGGAGGGAGAGAGACTTAAAGGGATCGCTGAGGGCCAGCCGGAGATGCGGCAGATTTGGTGGAACCCGTCGCCGGAGGGGAAGGAAGCAGTCGCTACAGATCTGGTGGAGAGGAGCTCGAATCGCAGATCTCGGAATCGATCTCGCCGGAGCTCAGGCCGGCCGGTGCATAGGTTAGATCTGAGGGCGAGGGCCGGTACATCGCCAGACCGGAAGGGAGGGCTGCACTGAGTCGAATATGGAGGACATCGCTGGGATGGAGTCGCCGTCGCCCATGCAGTCGACCTCGGACTTCCTGCCCTTGACCCGTGGGTGGGAGGGTTGCACGCGACCGAGGATGGCACGGGTGGAGATCAGAATGGGGGAGGGGGGTTCGGCCGACAAAGATCAGAGAGAGAGAGAGAGAGAGAGAGAGAGAGAGAGAAGAAGAAGAAGAAGGGGAGGAGGGTTCGGCTGCTGCGATCTACAGGAAATCGGTGAACCTTCGACGAAAAAGGAATGGAACGATATTTCCTTCCATAGAGGCCGCGAGCGCAATCTGTGGGAGCGAAGGGGGACGGTTATGATCTTTCCGGGTTAGTCTAGATCTGGCAAGGAATGACCTGTAACGAAAAAATCATGTCTGGGGATTGAATTCAGACGGGATTGCCATATTTGCAGGGCCAAGTTATTGCCTTGAATCAACAGCTGTGATCGTGAGATAGTGAGATTGACGACTGTGATCACTGTTCCTTTTTGTCTAGTCAGCATTTGGTTTCATATTGTCCTAGTCAGCAGAAATCATTTGGTTTTATATTGTCCTAGTCAGCAGAAAACCCCCGTCCCTTGTTATATAAATCATTTGGTTCCATATTGTCCTAGTCAGCAGAAAACCCCCGTCCCTTGTTATATAGATAGCACATCCACAAAAAATCAGCACATTTTGAAGTCTCTAACTACATCAAATCTAAAAAGCTTTATCGGCCGTCCATTTTAATCGTTAATTTGAAGAGCACATTTAATAAGTCTAGAGGTTTTAGAATGTACTATTTTTTTGTGGATGTGCTATCTAAGACAAGGTGATTATGCTCACAAAAAATCAGCAAATTCTGAAACCTCTATCTAATAATTTAAAAATCGATGTAAAAATTTGAGTGCAAAAACAGTGTCCTTTGAACCTGACCCTATAAATATATATTTGAGTGTAAAAATTTGCAATGCGACGCCGCATCCTAACGCGCTTATATATATATATATATATATATATATATATATATATATATATATATATATATATATATATATATATATATATATATATATATATATATATATATATATATATATATATATATATATATATATATATATATATATATATATATATATATATATATATATATATATATATATAGGGGCATGCTGTTACAGTGAGCTGTGGGCTGCCGGGGGGGAAAGTGGGCTGCGGGTATTTTGACCCCCCAAGAAGTTATGAAATTTGATGAAATTTGGTGAGGTTGTTGCCTAGGATAAGATGATCATCCTCACCAATTTTCATCAAATTCCAAAACTTCTAGGGGGTCAAATGGTCGAAGTAATTTTAACGGTGAATACGGACGGCATAAATTGCTTTAACCATTTGACCACCCTAGAAGTTTTGGAATTTGATGAAAATTAGTGAGGATGATCATCTTATCCTAGGCAACAACCTCACCAAATTTCATCAAATTCCATAACTTATTGGGGGGTCAAAATACCCGCAGCTCACTTTTCCCCCCGACAGCCCACAGCTCAGTGTAACAGCCCTATATATATATATATATATATATATATATATATATATATATATATATATATATATATATATATATATATATATATATATATATATATATATATATATATATATATATATACTAGAAATGCATGTGCCTGTCGGCACGCAAAAAATTTTAAGGGAGGGGATAATATTTCGAAGAAGGTGATAAAATTTCAAAAGTGGCAACAAAATATTTCGAGAGCGGCAACAATATTTCAAATGGGACAATATTTTGAAAGAGAATAATATTTCGAGAGTGATAAAAATATTTCTTGAGCGGAGATGTGCCCAATTGCCCATTCCTGTCGGCACAAACATTTGGTGACGGAGCACACATTCGGTTAGGTACGCCCATATTCGGTCGCGGTGACCATTTTCTGCAGGGCAACCATATGAACTGGCGTGCTGCTTTGAAACCATTGGTAAAAAAATACTCCACACAATCTATAAACATTTGGCGATTGTGCTCACATTTGTCCGTGGAAGACCACAGGACAAACAATGTTTAATTCTCAAATATTTGGCGTCATAAGTTGGTTTATGTTTCCTTCGGTGGCATCGACATTGTAGCGCTCGCGCCTTCGGCATCACCACCACCTTATGCATGTCAGCGCTGCCACGGCCGTTTTTGACGCTTGTATTGTTATATGGTGTTTCAGTTTTCAACAGGGTCATCGAAAGTCAACGGGGACAAAAAAAAATTATTTTGTGACGCCCGCATTCAACAGGGATACCCACATTCAATTACCCAAAACTATAAATCATATATTCAGTAAAAAAAAATAAACTCCACAAACGAAATCATGCCCAAAAATGAACTCGACAACATAAAACTCGATCGAGTCCGACAAAGTTTACTCGACTCGCCTGGCTTCCGAGTTGAGTCCGAGTTTTTGGTGTCCCTATTTTCTCTTTAATCTACTTGTAGGGGATATTGATTTCATCATCCAACACTCGCTGTTTCACCTCCAAAACAGGAAATAGATGGAAATTGACTGATGCTACAAAAGTCGGATCACAAAAGGCTTGCAATTGGGCTCTTTGATTCAAAACAACATTACCTTTCTCATTTACCCATTTTTTTCCTAAACATGTCTAACAGGTTGAAACATAGAACAACACACAAATTCAAATGACTTAATGGCTCTCGTATCGCCCAGAGACGGCAATTGAGCAAGACTATGAGGCCTAGGAGGTCCGATGTGGAGCTCCAAATCGCTGCTTTCTATGAATACCACCAATGCAGCGGAAGATTGACCAAAAAGTTGTTCTTGTATTTACAAAAAAAGGAGGAAAATTTGTATAATCCAATGATATAACTCATTATACACACTCAATATAAGTATATACAGATATCCATGAATACCGTCGATGTGTCATAAGACTGAGTCCGACAATGAGAGTGACTTCATGATAGCTTCAGAAAATCCGAGACGACTGCCGCAAAATTGATGCCAAACGAAGGAGACCGTGTTCTGTGACACTGAACGTTTGTTCTATGATACTAAACGTCAGAAGTGGGGATGGGATTTCCGGGTCCTTCGTCGAACTGGCGATTCCAGCCTGTCAAAAAAATCCAATATTATCGATGATTAAACCAATAATCAATGATTAAACCAATAAATTGGGATACAATCAAAGACCTTGTGAGGATCACAATATAGTTGGGCTACCATAAAATTGACACTTCAAAAATTGGGAACATTGCTGCAAATTATCATCAATGGCGACACTTTATAGACTATTGCACCTCCAAATACTTATTGTACAGGGATCAAAACCCCCTATGCAATCGGAACCAGAGATCTCCTCTCCTGACCACCCATCGAAACCAAAGATCAAAAACCCCTATGCAATCGAAAGTCAAAACCAGAGATCAAAAACCCCTATGCAATCGAAGAGAGAGAGAGAGAGAGAGAGAGAGAGAGAGAGAGAGAGCTCACCTGGTTGAAAAGAGGGGACAACAGCCCCAGCTGCCGTTTGGAAACCTCTGTTTACATGAAATTTCAGTTATGAATAAAAGAGATTTACTGCATAAAAGAGAATGAGAGAATTTTAATTCAATACATTTAATTCAGCACAGCAAATATATTTAATTCAATACAAATTCAACAAAGCAGGAATAAAAGGGATTTACAGCACAACAAATTCAATGCATTTAATTCTATATATAAGAGAATTATCAGATTTAAAAATCAAACGTTATATCCAACAACAATATTTGATGTAAAATCTTTAAAACAAAACAATGAAAACAACAGTAAAGGCTTTGTGAAGAAGACTCAATAAAATAAGCAATCTCTTTCCAACAACCTCTTTCGACTCTCAACGATGAAGAAGCCTTTGTGAAGAAGGCTCAACTTGCAAGAGGGTGATTGTTGATCTGAACTCCAACAGTAAAGGTTTTGTTGATCTTCAGTCACAAAAATTCACAGTAAAGGCTTTGTTGATCTGGACAATTCACAGTAAATCCAGAGCAACACAAAGATCAACAAAGCCTTTGTTGATCTTCACTGTGACTAACACAATACACAAAAATCTGGATGTTTTACTGTGACTATCAACACAATTCACAAAAATCTGAATGTTTTACTGTGACTATCAACACAATTCACAAAAATATGGATGTTTTGTGAAGGCTTTACTGTAAAGAAGCATCCAACTTTACAGCTTGAAGGTTGGGCGTTCGATTCATGCTCACCGCAATATTAATACCTTTCAAAAAAATATATATACCAACCTGCAACCCAACAACCCATCATCCAAGATTATCAGATTCCTGATAGTAGAATAAAAGGTAAGAATAAATAGAAGCCCAAAATTCAACCCTTTAGTTTTAACCCATCAACCAAACAGAAAACTAAGAAAGAAGATAGTAGTTCACCAGCAGCTGAACGTGAACATGACATAGAATCTTGGAAGGGAGATTGAATAGGGGAATCTGCTGATCCAACTCCTGAATCGTTTATGTCTCAAACTATTTACATACCCCAAAACAAATGGGTAATGGATACAGAAAGGAAAAGAAAAATCCTGAGATGGGTTCGAAGGGAGGAAGATCAACGCACTCCCTCTTTACGGCGGTTATGGCCGCCGGACTGGAGATCTCCCTCCTTAATGTGAATCACATTCTGGGTCAGTTTTGAATGACGATAAACATAAAACTTGGCATTGGTACTTTTAGTTTCCTAGGAAATAAAATAAAGAAAGAAATAAAATAAAGAAATCAAACTCAGTGGAAATATATTTTTTTTAGCAGGAAAATGAAGGAAAATCAAACACAATGTTAAAGTCTAAATGTTTAATTTTCTTTGTTATTTTTTTTAATGAAGGAAAATAAAAGGAAATGAAGGGAAATAATTTTTGTGGTTGATATTGTTGGGTATTCTACTCTATGAAGACAAGCAAACGATGACTAACAGAATATAGAGATGTTACAAATCTAGTGCAAAAAGTAATTGAACAAACTATAGGGGTTTAGCATGCAAAGTTGAGCACAACAATCAAACAAGGTTTAGGTTGTCCTAAGGTTGTTTACAGATATGGCAAAGAGGTGGAAGAAGAAAGAAGAACAAGGTACTTAGCAGTTGTCGAGGCTTGTGCTAGCACAATGCCCTGAAAGCTATTTCGCCGCCTCGGTAGGTGCTTCAAGGCCTCCGACGAACGCTCCCCAGGGTACAACGACTGGACTCCTCTTCAGCACCGAAGGGAACCTCTTTGGGACTCTCAGCGTACTCCAGACACTCCAGACAAGAGCGAACGAGAAAGAAAAGAGAAAGTGGAGAGAGCTCTTCGCTTAGTGTGTTTCTGGCTTCACCGGACCCTCTCTTATATAGAGGTCCTTAGCCATAACGTCCCCACACTCACAGCCATTGCATGCAACGCACTGATGAGCATTCACTGCTCTGTCAAGTGAAACGGTTGTATGTGACAGTGCAGAGGTCCAGGTTCAATGAACCTAGCTCAGCCTCGTGAAGAGTGTAACGGAAGGAATAAATCTCCATTAAAAAATTAAAACCCAGTGTAAAACAAGGCCCGAATCCCGAAGCCCATTCGCGTCCACGCGGCTCGTGAGCCGCGGCCTCGGCCCGAGCCCGTGCCCGGCCCGGCCCGGCTCGGCACGCGCGCGCGCGTGTGTGTGGTGGGCTATGGCCTGGCTCTTGGGAAGCTATAAAGCCCAATGAAGGGAGTTCCATTATAAACGCATTAAAAGATCTCCCCACGGGCAATATGGGACTAAACCAAAAACTGATTTTTTTATTATTCTATCAAAACCAATTTTTGTAACAATCCCCCACAATAATGAAAATATCAAAAAACAAATCAAAAGAAGTAGTCTGGAGTACTTATAAGAGTATGTATAGACATAAGGTGTCTTTCGACTTGAACCTTTGCTTAGTGTAGACTGCAGGACTTACTAGCTGACAGTGAACTTACGTCTTGAACTGTACAGCTATATATTGTAAGTCTAGTCGACAAGTCTCACCCATACTTTCATATACATCATAGAGTCCCATGCGGTTGTGCTCTTTATGGCCATGAGCCTTCCCCAGTTTTCTTGAGTGTTCAAGAGAATTAGCCTCAATTCTCATAGAAGCGGCCACACTTCTACACTCATATAGGTGCTTACTATCAAGAGTGCTCTGTATCTATATACCCCACTGGTATGCCAGCTATAGTTAGCATTAAGAGTCTAAAACTCAGCCTCTCAGCGATACAGAATGTACTATCACATCATAGGGAGGGGAGAATTTTGATAGCACCCCCACAAATCCCTCGAATAACTTGTTTTCCCATTGAACCTCGATTTTTGGATCTCCAATCACGTAGGTTGGGTTACCGTTATCGGAGACTTATTCGTTTATAGGCCTCAGCCCCATCCCCCTCGATGTACTTAGAACTAACTCTCTAGCTAGTCTTTTAGTTAAGGGATCTGCTAAATTATCCTTTGACCTAATATAGTCAATAGTAATTATCCCATCTTTCAACATCTGTCGAACAGTGTTATGTCTACGACGAATATGTCGTGACTTTCCATTATAGGAGTTATTCCTGGCCCTCATTATAGCTGCTTGGCTATCACAATGAATTGGGACAGCAGGAATAGGCTTTGGCCAAAAAGGAATATCCATAATGAGATTCCTTAGCCATTCACCCTCTTCACTAGCTTTATCTAGTGCTATGAACTCCGACTCCATAGTGGATCGGGCAATGCATGTTTGTTTGGATGATTTCCAACAAATTGCACCCCCTCCAAGGGTAAACACATACCCACTAGTGGATTTGGTTCCTGAGGAATCCGCAATCCAATAGCATCGCTGTATCCTTCTAGGACAGCTGGATACCTACGATAGAAAATGCTATAATCTAATGTATGTTTTAAGTACCTTAGAACTCAGATTAGAGCATCCCAATGCTCTTGGTTAGGGTTAATAGTGTATCTACTAAGTCTACCTATCGCATAGGCAATATCGGGTCTCGTGCAGTTCATGATATACATAGGACTGCCAATTACCCTAGAATATTCTAATTGTGATACACTAGGCCCTAAATTCTTCTCCAGGTGTACTGAAGGATCATATGGCGTTCTAGTAGTTAGACAATCAATATGACCGAACTTCCTAAGCACTTTCTCGATATAGTGAGATTGAGATAGAGCTATGCCATTGGAATCTCTCTTAATTTTGATTCCAAGAATGACATCTGCAGCTTCTAAGTCCTTCATATCAAAGTGCCTACTCAGAAAGTCCTTGGTCTTGACCACTACTTCTAAGTTGGTTCCAAAGATCAACATATCATCTACATAGAGACATATGACCACACAAGTCAAGTTATTGACCTTAGTGTAGATACATTTATCTGATTCATTAATTCTGAAACCACTTGAAGTTAACACATGGTCAAACTTCTCGTGCTATTGTTTTGGAGCCTGTTTGAGACCATAAAGAGACTTTTTTAGTCTACAAACCTTCTTTTCCAAACCTTGCACTATGAAGCCTTCGGGCTGATCCATGTAGATCTCTTCCTCTAATTCTCCATTTAGGAATGCAGTTTTTACATCCATCTGGTGAATTACAAGGTTATGGATAGCAGCTATAGCTATAAGCAACCTAATGGATGTAATCCTAGTCACTGGTGAGTAGGTATCAAAGAAGTCTACTCCCTCTCGCTGCTTATATCTTTTAGCTACTAACCTAGCCTTATATCTTTCTATGGATCCATCTGCCCTAAGCTTCTTCTTGAATATCCATTTACATCCACCTGTTTTACAACCAGGAGGTAGCTCAACTAGCTCCCAGGTGTTATTGGATATTATGGACTCAAGTTCACTATTTATAGCTTCCTTCCAAAAGATAGAGTCAGCTAAGGTCATGGCTTCATTATAACTAGTTGGACCCTCTTCCACTAGATATGTAATGAAGTCAGGCCCAAATGAAGTACCAGTCCTAGCTCGCTTACTCCTTCTAGGTCCGATATCTTCATTATCTGAAGAGTCATCCCTCTGTCTAGGAGCAGGCCTCTCAATCGTACTGGGCTCCTGAGGTTTTTCAAACCTCTCTCTATAAGGAAACCGATTTTCAAAAACTTCGGCATCCCTAGTCTCGATGATAGTATTATCATCTATGTATGGGTTTTCAGAATGGATTACTAAAAACCTATACGCACTACTGTTCTGGGCATATCCTATGAAAACAGAGTCAATTGTTTTAGGACCTAACTTGGTCCTCTTAGGGTTAGGTATGGATACCTTCGCTAAACAACCCCATACTTTGAGGTATTTATACGATGGCTTCCTACCTCTCAGAATCTCATAAGGAGTCTGCTCAGATTCCTTAAATGGGATTCTATTAAGAACATGTGCTGCTGAGAGCACAGCTTCCCCCCACAGGTTCGTAGGTACCCCTGAACTGATCATCATGGCATTGACCATGTCCTTTAAGGTCCTGTTCTTCCTCTCAGCTACTCCATTAGATTGAGGGGAATATGGAGCAGTGGTCTGATGAATTATACCGTTGTCTTTACAAAATTTAGTGAATTCTCCGGACTCATATTCACCTCCTCTGTCCGACCTAAGGATTTTGATCCTCTTCCCAAACTGGTTTTCTATCTCAGACTTATAGGATTTAAACTTGGATAAGCTCTCGTCCTTACTCTTAAGGAGAAAGATTGAACAATGTCTGGAACAATCATCAATAAATGTGATGAAGTACTTGTTCCCTCCTCTCGTAGTGTAACCTTTAAGGTCGCACACGTCTGAGTGGATCAAGTCTAGGGTTTCTAGGCTACACTCTACACTCTTAAAAGGTTTCTTGGCATATTTAGCCTCTACGCATATGCCACACTTTCCATTTGAGGATGCAACACATTTAGGTACACTACCTAAGTTAACTAACCTTTTAAGGGTTTTAGAGTTAACGTGTCCTAGTCTAGCATGCCACAGATCAAAAGAATCACACAAGTAAGCAGAAGAAGATATTTTATTATCATTATTGAAAGAGGTTACATTCAGCTTAAATAAGCCCTCATCAAGATAACCCTTTCCCACAAAAGACCCTCCCTTAGTCAGGACAAATTTGTCCGACTCAAATACAAGCTTATAGCCCTTCTTGCTCAGCATTGCTCCGGAGACCAGATTCTTCCGGATGTCTGGGACGTGAAGCACCTCCTTCAGAGTCAGAAGATTTCCAGAGGTGAACTTCAGAATCACATTCCCTTTCCCAGCAACTTGAGCAACTGAGGAGTTCCCCATATACAGCGACTCGCCTTCTTCTGCAGGTGTGTAGTTGGAGAAGCAGCTCTTCGACTCACATATATGTCGGGTAGCTCCCGTATCCACCCACCAGTCTGCAAGGTTGCTGACTAGGTTGACCTCCGTCACCACTGCCGAGAAGTAGCCGCTCTGTGCCACGTTCGCTTCGGACTTGTTCTTCGGCCGATTAGCTGCATTGAAGCGGCACTCCCTAGCCAGGTGACCTGGCTTGCCACAAACGAAGCAGTCTCCCTTCGGCTTCTTTTTGAACTGGGGCTTGGATTGCTTGTTCTTCTCCCAGGGCTTAGGAGCAAGAGCCTTCTTTTTGGAAGACTTCCCCTCCACGAGGTTGGCCTTTCCTTTTATCATAGAGGCTCGCTCCCTTTGCTCCGACACTCGATTGTCCTCCTCTATACGGATTCGGACAACAAGGTCTTCCAGGGTCATCTTCTTCCTCTTGTGCTTCAAACTGTTCTTATACTCCTTCCACGAGGGAGGCAACTTCTCTATGATAGTTGTCACTTGGAATCCCTCGCAGATTTTGTACCCCTCAGCAATGACCTCATGGATGATAATCTGTATCTCCTCAAGTTGGGAGACTACAGATTTCCCATCTTCCATCTTGAACTCCAGCAGCTTCCCGACCACAAACTTCTTCGACCCGGCGTCCTCTGTGGCGTACTTCTTCTCTAAGGAGTTCCACAGGTCTTTGGCGGACTTGCAGGTGAAGTAAACATCATATAGGTCGGGGACAAGGCAGTTGAGGATATAGTTCCTACACAGATAATCCTGCCTCTCCCAGGAGTCTAAGTCGGTTTGGTTAGATGAGCCATCATCCTTAGAGATAAGGGTAGGCTTCTCGGAAGAGATAAGGTCGACAACCTTAAGGACAGTCAGATAGAACCTAAGTTTCATCTGCCATCTCTTAAAGTTCTTCCCATCGAATGGTTCAAGCTTCTCACTAGACTTGCTAGGTTTCCTCTCCATCTCAGTAGTCATCTAGGAAGAGTTCCTTTTGAATTTTAAAAAATTTGACGGCCAGGTCAGCTCCAGGAAGGAGGTGGAGCACTTGGCTCGCTTAAGTACCAAGCTTCCTAGGGCAATTTAATGCCGGTTTGTCAAGCTTTCCTCGACACCGTCAAACTTATGAAAAATCAAAGGAATTCTAACAGTTAACAAGAGACAAGATCTAAACACTCTCGTATTGGATCTAGATATAAACGGAATAGAATAGAATGTAGAAAATAGCTTTCATATTGTTGGGTATTCTACTCTATGAAGACAAGCAAACGATGACTAATAGAATATAGAGATGTTACAAATTTAGTGCAAAAAGTAATTGAACAAACTATAGGGGTTTAGCATGCAAAGTTGAGCACAACAATCAAACAAGGTTTAGGTTGTCCTAAGGTTGTCTACAGATATGGCAAAGAGGTGGAAGAAGGAAGAAGAACAAGGTACTTAGCAGTTGTCGAGGCTTGTGCTAGCACAATGCCCTGAAAGCTATTTCGCCGTCTCGATAGGTGCTTCAAGGCCTCCAACGAACGCTCCCCAGTGTACAACGACTGGACTCCTCTTCAGCACCGAAGGGAACCCCTTTGGAACTCTCAGCGTACTCCAGACACTCCAGACAAGAGCGAACGAGAAAGAAAAGAGAAAGTGGAGAGAGCTCTTCGCTTGGTGTGTTTCTGGCTTCACCGGACCCTCTCTTATATAGAGGTCCTTAGCCATAACGTCCCCACACTCACAGCCATTGAAAAACTTTTAGGGGCATCAAATGTTACATTTCAGATTAACGGTAACAACGGACGTTCGATAAAACTCTTAACATTTGAAGCCCCTAGGAGTCTTAGAATGTGCTGATTTTTTGTGGGTGTTCTATCTACGATAAGGTGCTTATGCTCACAAAAATTCAGCACATTCTAAAATTCCTAAGGGCTTCAAATAAGTGGCTGCCCATTTCGTCAAAATGGGCTGGTAACTCATTTCCCGTTTCCTCTCTCTCTCTCTCTCTCTCTCTCTCTCTCTCTCTATATATATATATATATATATATATATATATATATATATATATATATATATATATATATATATATATATATATATATATATACATGGCGCTATATCAAGGGCACAAAAAAGTCCGAATATCGAAACAGGGCAGGGAATAACTGTTACTTATTAATTCTATAATCTCGTGAACATGATATCAACGGTTAGGATTTGCACACGTAAAAAAATGCAAAAATGGTTTTGAGGAAAAATTCACACCATGGTGTCCATACCAGTAGTCGAGCAGGAACCTCGCAAACAAGGGAGAGAGAGAGAGAGAGTAGGGATGGCAATTATTCTGGTTTACCAGGTTACCCCACTCGACCCGACCCGACCCGATCCGATCGGGATGGGTTTGGGATGCTCAAAAACATATTTGGAGCGGGTTTGGGATATGAATTTGAAACCCGGTTGGGTTCGGGTCGGGTTCGAGTTTTACTCCAACCGCCCCGACCCGACCCGGGTATATAACTTATTAAAATCATATAATAAGTTGACTTGTGCTTATAACTGCGTGATCGTAATACAGGAGAAATATTTGCTATGTAGAGCTGCGATTAGGTGGGCCTAAGAAGTTAAATAAGTAGTTTTTATAAAGCCGACCTTACCCATAATGCATAAACGAGGCGGGGCGGGGTGGGCACGGATTTTTCTAATGCTAATTGGGACGGGTTTGAAAATTGTCCTCAAAACCTGACGCGGATTTAGAACGGATATGTTACAAGATAAAATATAATGGGACGGATTCGGACTAGGAGTCGCACCGTGGGTATGCCTTAGAGCATCTCCAACGGACTCCGAACAAGGAGCACCTCCTAAGACAATGGGGCCCATTTTTTGTTGCCACCTCATTGAGAGGTATCCTAGTTGAGAGGTTCAGCTCCAACGACCTCCGAACTAGATATCCGAGTCATTTTGCATCAAACACCCTATATATTTACAAGTTATCCAAAGTTTCCAAATTTACATCAAATCTGTTGAAAAGTGCATGTTTTGATATATATATATATATATATATATATATATATATATATATATATACTAGTAAAAACCCCGTGCCCAAGGTCACGAAAAAAATTTCGAGGGCGACGAAAATATTTTGAGGGCGGTGATAATATTTCGAGGGTGGCGGCAATATTTTGAGGCCGGCAATAATAATTCATTGGCAACGATATTAATTTGAGTGGGGGGAGGGGTTTCATAATATTTTGAGAGCAACAACGGAACATTTTGTGAGCGGTAACAATATTATTAAGAGGTGCAATAAATTGAGGGTGTCAATAATGATTCGATGGTGGCAACAAAACCTTGGCAGTTGTCGATCCCATTCAGCCCGACCGGAATGCAAACTAACGATTATGGTGAGGTTTTAACTCGATATCTCCAAAGAAGTGATTCCCAAATAGGTGGTCCTACTCTATAGTGATTCCCTTGGGATAACCAAAGTTGTGCTCCTACTGTATAGGGTTGGAGCTCCAATGGCTTGGAGATTAGGGAGGCTATGTGCTACCATTTGAGCTCACCACTTGGCACTTTCCCTCCAATTCCTCATTGAAAAGATCAAGAAAGAAGGGAAAACATCATAGAAGAGGTCAATTTTTTATTTGCAATCTTAAGGAACTCATCAAGGAAAAGCAAGGTTGTTCTTTACAGATCAAGCAAGCCCACCATTCAAGAACCATCCTTTCACTCAGCAAAGATGTAGAACAGTAAGTTCACCCAAAAAAAATAATAATTTTTTTTCCATGATTAGGTTTGACATAAAAACACGGTTCAACTTAGGTGCAACATGTCAACCCGTTTTGCCCATTTGGCAAAGGTTTTAGACATATTAAAACACAAAGTTCATTGAACATTTCTACCCGTTTTACTTAGGTGCAATATGTCATTCCCAAACATTGTAAAGTTCAGCTGTGATTGCATCAGTAAAACAGTACAAAGTGCAATGTCAATGACTTCTTAAATACCAATGATGAAACTGTGACTGCTATGTAAATATAAACTTTGGAGTGATATACTATCATGTGCTACTAAACAGTGATATACAATCATGTGCTACCAAACAGTAATATACAACACCAAATATGAGAAAGTGAGAGTGAGAGATAGAGAGAGAGAGAAGGTTCCTGAATGTATGAGATCAGAGCCTTTTCTTCTTCTTTTGAGACATTGAACCAAAAACAAAAACATAGCTTTTCTTTATTCCTCCCTCTTATACAAAAAAAAAACATATCTTTTCTAATGCTTAACCAAAAAGAAAAAAATAAACCACATATTTCTAATCCATTAATCACCATGGTCCCAAAAATGTAGACAATGGACATCCTAAAATCCTAGCTCCTCCTTGGTGTTGACATCTTCAATTTGAATCAGAGATGTGTCATCGTACTCGTCCGAATTCGACCTAACCAAAGAAATCCACATATAAAAATAAAACAAATTTGATATTAAGGAATGATTGAGACGTAATATACAACATGTGATATTAGAGATTCATTAAGCCACTTAACCTGAAAACTCACCAGAAAAGAACTCATCTATTTTGAGATCTCCCTGTTGCTCCAATAAAACCCAGACATAAAATCTAAGTTTTAAAGTGCTTTCCTGCTCTCTGAACAAAACCCAAATGCTCAAAAGATCAGATTACAATTTACATGTCTTGTCTTTTTTTTATGGAAAATTATACTTACCCGTCATTACTATATGAAAAAATTAGACTTACCCACCATTACTATTTAGAAAATTTCACTTATCCGCCATTAGGCTTACCCAAAATTTGATAAATCATGCATGTTGATGTTTGCAAAAATATGATGTATGTATGCAAAAATCTGATTTTGCAAAATCTGATGTATGCATACAAAAATCTGATGTATGCAAAATTTGATGTATGCAAAATCTGATGTTGATGTTTGCAAAAATCTGATGTATCAAGACCATTGGAATTGATCCAACTGGAATTGATTATGAAGAAACTGACATAAAGATCGAGACCATTATGTTTACTTGCATACAAAAATGTGTAACGAAGTTGTTTGTACACAGGTAATCAGCCAAATATCAAGATCTAATAAAGCCGGTGGAGGGTCTAATGTCTCAAATTTGTCAGCCTGCAGCAAACAATGTAAGTATACATACCAACATGCTATTAGAACTAAGTATTAGGGGGAATTAGTGTGTGGATTAGGTGCACTATGTGCTATAATTCCCTTAACTACAATAAGAAATCATTATGTTTTGACTTTGTGAAGAACTTGGAGAAAATAGGGCTTCACTTGGTTCATATATATCCATCTTTATCATTCACGCATACCAAAAGAAGATTACGTAAATTACATAACTATTATTTTTTATGCAGGCTTACGTTTCGAAATATCAGGACATGTGCAAGGCAAGAACCATCAACATATCGCTGAAGGGATGTTTCCTTGGACAACTTTGTAGCATTGTAGACTGCATAGTTAAATATTCAACCTAGAATCTCTTTATTTGTACGGCCGGATTGGTACATGATGGGCCCGCACACTTACATCTCTCGTGGAGGAGAGTATAACTAAGCCCAAAGCAATGAGTGGAAAAAACAGATAACCGTGATGATCATATAGAGCGAGGATATATATATATATACACAAATGTGAAGGAACGGTGTTTGACCAGCATAGATGTATTAATTGAAGTCGAATATACTTGGGAGGCCTAGAATATAACCTTCTCCTGCATATATAACATAATATACAGATGAGAAGGTAAATGAAGGGTCCATGCAAAAATAAGGAGAGAATGTGAGCATCGATGCATATGTTAGTCTTTTCTTCTCGCTCTTTATGCTTCTTTCCTTCTCGCTCTTTATGCTTCTTTTCTTTCTTCTTTCTATCAGAACCCAGGCCCATAATTTTTCTTATAGCCTCCTACTATATAGTTTAAATTTAAATTGGTTTTTTCAGAATGTTTAAAATAGAAGGGGTATGTGGTCTAGGATTGGCAACTAACAATTGCCAAAATAGCTACCATAACAGTTCAACTTGAAGTGGCACGATCACAACCATTTGCAAACATGACTGATCAAAAAAGGGTATTATACTAAGTATTGAATAGATGTGTCATAAAATTTTCAAAATGAATGATACCTCTAACATATACTCGAAGCTGGTCATCTACATATATGTTAAAAAAAAAAAAAGACAAAAAGTACATTCAAAAAAGGGGGGGGACAACAGAAGCAATTACACCACATCACCTTAGAAGTGCACACTCAAATAGGAGAAGCAAGTACACACCTAATGTAAAAAAAACTTAGTCCATTAGAATAGAGGAAGTCTTACCAGCACGGGATGGGCAACGACAATCACCACAATACTGGGCGGCGCCGGCGTGGAACCTGTGGACTAAAACAAAAAACAGAGAGATAAATAGGGAGCTTGGCTATTTAATTAAGAAAATTTGATTCATTAAAAGAAAAACCATTAAGCGAGAAGTATTTTTATCAGAATTGCAATAGGTGCTGAGATAACATACCCAAGAATCGGGGTGCCAACGATCTCGGTGGCGGGCTGAAAAAAGAAACATGAATAATATCGGTGCGGGCAATGATAAAAAGAACACACATACACAGAGAGAGAAAAAGAGCAAGAAATATAGAAAAAATGTTCATTACACATAAAAGGCCTATCCCATGAGCCCAAAATCTTTTTCATATGGTGTTCACAAAAAGTTCATTTAGCTTTCTTTGGTTCAACTAAATCGTGTGTTTATTCAATCAAAGCACTCTGTAGTTACTACATATAAATGTTCATTTAGCCTTGAAAATTGATTGACCTAAAAAGAGTAAATTATATCTTGCTCTCACATGTTGTTCCTTGGATATCCGAACCTCGACCTCCCTCGATCATCCTGAAACACACACAGAGAGAGGGAAAAGAAAAAGAAATATTCGTTTAGCTTTATTCGGTTCAACTAAATCGTGTGTTTATTCAATCAAAGCACTCTGTAGTTACTACATATAAACCACCCATCGTAGGCCGAGTATGAGATTCCAAACAACTAATCAAAACCAATTTAGCTTGGCAACTATACATTCAATCAACATAATATGGGATTTAATCCTTAGACTTAGTACAACCAAGACTGAACTATATATTGGGAATAATCCAATAGAGAATAATCTGTCAGTACTGAATTATATAAGAGGTTCTAAATTATGGCATGCAATACTACCATTATACATCCTTGTGAGACTTTGGAAAGGTGAAAAAGTTGTCTAACCCATATATGGCCTTGAAAATTGATTGGCCCAAAAAGAGTAAATTATACCTTGCTCTCACATGTGGTTCCTTGGATATTCGAACCTCGACCTCCCTCGATCATCCTGAAACACACACAGAGAGAGGGAAAAGAAAATTTTTTTATCAAATTTTTAAGCAATAACTAACTTAAGTAAATGACTAACCTGGGAAGCGACTTGAATAGGTACTGTTGTAGAGACCACAATGGGTACGGGCACAACAGATGTAGGCTGCGAGATGAAACCAAAACATTGATAAGATAAAGGTTCATATTGCAACAATCCTTTAAATAAACCTTCTCTCTTTCTCAACTTCTCATAAAAAAATTGATTAAAATGCTAAGATTTTGATAGAGGAAAAAAGAGGAAGACCTTCCCTAACACCGAAATTGGCAGCATTCCAATTGTTATTCCACCATTGACCTGAAACCAAAGAGAGTGAATTACCAAAATTACTGTCACCTCGAGATTCTTATAGCAGTGTATAGATACCAGTGTTGAGAAATCATATGTATTTCCTTCCTATTTACATTCACCATTCATTCATTGTAAAATTAAAGTGTTTAGAAATAAAAACAGAAATTTTTGAGAAACGAAACAAAAATTATTAAAAATTTAATAAGCAGAACAAAAGTTGGATAATTGGGAAAAAAGGAATAGTACGCCATTTGAGATGACGTAAAACTTAAGGGGTAAATTAAAATGCCGAAACTGCCTTTTTTTTAGGTTTAGGGTTTTAGGGTTTAGGTTTAGGGTTTATGGTTAGGGTTAGGGTTAGGGTTTAGGGTTTAGGTTTTAGGTTTTAGGATTTAGGGTTTAGGATTTTAGGGTTTAGGGTTTTAGGGTTTAGGTTTAGAGTTTAGGGGTTAGGGTTTTAGGTTTTAGGTTTTAAGGTTTCGGTTTGACGGTTTAGGTTTAGGTTTAGGGGTTTAGTGTTAGGGTTTAGGTTAAAAAAATATTTTTTAACTTCGCCAATGTAACATCCTAAACCCTAAACCCTAACCCCTAAACCCTAAACCTAAACCCTAAAACCCTAAATCCCTAAATCCTAAAACCTAAAACCCTAAACTTTAACCCCTAAAACCCTAAACCCTAAACCCTAAACCTAAACCCTAAGACCCTAACCCTAAAACCCTAAACCCTAACCCTAAACCCTAAAACCCTAAAACCTAAACCCTAAATCCTAAAACCCCAAACCCTAACTCTAAAACCCTAAATCCTAAAACTTATTAAGACTTTACGCCATTAGAAATGGGGTAAACTATTTATAGGAATTTACGCCATTTGAAATGGCGTAAAGAAAGGGCAGTTTCGACATTTTAATTTGCTCCTTCAGTTTTACACCATTTCAAATGGCTTAACAACATGCACATTAGCAATCAACATTAAAGTGTTGACTATCCCACTCATAAAAGCACTTACATATAGATGCTCTAAGGGTATCAACTATATGAAACAGCATAAACATTTCTGCCCCAAAGTAATTCAAATATAATTGTATTCTTGCAAATGAATGTGCCGACACAATATGCGGACACCAGACGAAAAATCAATTAAAAATAATAATATTTTTATGTGCGAACCCATGTTCTAAAAGTAATTTCAGCACTCGGACCGCCTTCGACAACCCCCCCCCCCCCTTTCGACACTACAGCGACTGCATTCGGCAACCAAACACATTTGACATGGGTGCTCACATTAGGTGATGACACCCACATTCAACGGTGACGCCCATATTCAGATATTGCACCTCAGCTTTAAGGAATTAAATGGTGTGAGTCAAAAAGAAAAAGAGTGCAACTCAAACAGAGTTAATAATCTATGTTTTAGTACATTCATAATCTTTAAAAAAAAAGTTTTCCCATGATACAATTAAGTATTTTTTGACCGACAATCCACATGGTCTTTTGCAATTGAATAGTGGTTTTTAGGGGGTAAGACTCAAAATAGTAAGGCCAGAGGGGGAACTTTTTAGTTACCCTATTTAAACACAGAGGAACTGGATGAAGTTACCTTAATTTGCTTTCCTCCGCTCCACTTATGAACTACTAACCCAAGTGATGAGCGGATACTCATACCAGACATCGATCATGGAGGCATTGCATGAACAGTTAATTACAGCTTATTCCCTTGACTGCTTTTGAAGACATGCCATTCTTATGGAGAACCACATCAATAGAAATCAAATATCTGTTAGGCCCTAGTGATGTGGTCTCTTTCATTCCACCCTCCTCTCTATACATATTGGATCAAAAAGAGGAAAAAAAAAACCTCAAAAAAAATTATAATTTTGTATGACATGTTGACGAATTTGTTTGGACTAATGAATATAGATTTTTGGATCAGATCTTCGGGTTGACCTATATAGTGTCGTGTGCAACTATTTTAGAGAGTAACTAATGCTAACAGGGGGATTTAATAAGAAAGGGTAGTAAAGAAAGAGACATGCATGAATATCCATGAAAAGTTCCTGAAACTTGAGTTATTGTGAATTTGCAGTGCATTTTAGGTAAAGATGAAACTTGAGAATTTACAACATGCACATTATAAAACAAAAACCGAGATTATAAAAAAATTATTCGGAAGTTCATGACTAACTAATAATCCAAATCCAACATGAGTCCAATCACAGGGTGAAGCCAAATACACGTAAAATTTCAAGAAATTTTGTAGATTCTTAGCAGTATATAAAAAAAACTAAAACTGTAGTGGCAATTACATGACTCATTGACTTGCCTATGCAACAATTTCAAAGTTACTAATCAAGAAATAGCCACCCAGCCGAGTTGCTCCAAAGGCTTCCAAGATGACTCAAGCCACAGTTTATACTACTTCTCCACAAATGATGCCTCCGAGATCCTCTCTCTCTCTCTCATTTATTTTGGCTTAGGTTTAGGGAGGCAAAGGGGTGTCTTCCTGAAATCTCTTTACATTGGTGAACCAAAAGACAAAAATATTCTACACGCATAGTATATAGTACCTACAAATGGGGAATCATAGCAAAATTTTCTACAAATGGGGCATCATAATCTTCTTTTGTTAATTTTGTTTTTATGTGAGAATGTAGCGAAATTAGAAACAACACATAAAACTTATGGACAAAAAAAAATGAGTTACCTTGATAGATGGGTCTAGAAAAAAGGCGTATCAAAATATGAGCTTCATGTGAGATCTTTACTAACTTGAGTCCCTAAATTGAAGCCAAAATATTAAGTTAAAAAATGTGAGAAAAATTTAACCAAAAAAATATGATGAAATACCTTCACGATGGAAGTTGCTCTTGAAACGATGAGGTAGCACATCTTGCCAGTCTCGATTGTCCTACGGATCGCCTTCACTTTCCAGCTATCTAAATTGCAAAAATCATAAAAAAAGAAAAGACTTAGAATTAAAATCGAATGGCACGACTTGGAGCATAAAAAATGGAGAGGGAGTTGAGCGTTTGCCGATGGAAGGATGCCGACACTGCAGCGACCCGTACTTCTGCGCAAAACCCAAAGCTCAGCCAGAGAGAGAGAGAGAGAGAGAGAGCTATGTGCTCTGTTTTTTTTTTAAGGGTATTTGTGCTCTGTTGCAAGCTCATACAATTCACAGGTGTACCTTATGATCCAAGTAGAAGATGGAACTCGAAGGTAACTGATCAATGGTGCAGTGGATTTCGACCTTGCGACACAGATCTCGCGGAAGCTCCATAGATAGAGTACACATCGAGGTCGGTACAGCTGTGCTCGGCACTGCAAGAGAGAAAAGGGGGTATAGCTGTGCTCGGGGCCATGGCTGCGAGGTGGCCGGGCAGATGGCCGCAGACCAGAGGGAGTGGTAGGCAGCGTCGGATGGGTCACCATCTACCCTAGATCCGGACTCTCCCAGCTTCTCCCATGGCTCGTACGAAGCAGACCACCCTAAGTCCACCGGTGGCAAGGTCCCCCTGAAGCTGCTCACCACCAAGGCCCCCCTAAACATAGCTGCGGTAGAGGGCAGAGGCAGAGGGGGTGGATCACCGTGATGTGCACCTGTGGCCGTTGTCGATCGTTGCCGGAGGGCAGGGGAGAAGGGCGAGCGGCTTCCTGTGGAGATCAGGGAAGAGGGTCTGGATCGAGACCCTCACCTACTGCTGGTGCGATAATCACCAGCAGTCGCTGCCGCCGGCTTCACAATGGAGAGGAGAGAGAGAGAGAGAGAGAGAGAGAGAGAGAGGGAGAGAGAGAGAGAGAGAGAGAGGGAGAGGCTGATACCTGTGGAGGGGGGACGTTGGGCTGCGGTAGAGGGCAGTGGAGGAGGAGGCGGGCACTGTAGGTCATTGCCGGAGGGGGGAGGGGGGCGGCTTCCTGTGGAGATCGGGGAGGACCTAAGACTTCACACCTCCGGAAGCCGATCGTCCCCGACGGGCGGGGACCTCCGACTTCAGAGAGAGAGAGAGAGAGAGAAGGGGGCGGGCGACGGGCGGGGATCTCCGACTTCAGAGAGAGAGAGAGAGAAGGGGGCGGGGGGGGGCGGGCCGGCTTCCGAGAGAGAGAGAGAGGGGCAGGGGCGCGGTGGGTGGGGGGCTTCTCCGACTTCCGAGATTGAGAGAGAGGGAGAGAGCGGTGGGGGGGGGGTGGGCTTCTCCGACTTCCGAGATCGAGTGAGAGGGAGAGAGAAGGGGGGGGGCGGTTTCCGAGAGAGAGAGAGAGAGAGAGAGAGAGAGAGAGAGAGGAGAGAGAGAGAGAGAGAGAGAGAGAGAGAGAGAGAGAGACGGGGGGCCGGTTTCAGAGGAGCGTATTTAATATGCCCAGTGGGTCGTTGGCCAGGATTTGAAAACGGACGACTGCGATTGAGTTGCGGCTTTAAGAGATTGAGTAGGATTCGTTGGTCGGGAATAGGAAACGGACGACTGTGATTTATCCCCCTCCTCTAGATAAATCTGAGCCGCTCCTTTGTCTCAGTTCATTTGTCCCCCCCACAACCGTCGTCCCTTATTATATATATATATATATATATATATATATTATATATATATATATATATATATATATATATATATATAAATTTATGAATGTCCGGAGGGTTTTTTATAAAAACACAGAATTTTTTATTCCTTCAGAGGCTCTGAAGGACCTCTGTTGTATGTGGAGGGCTTCGGAGGTTCGGACCGCACGTGGCCTACGTGGCATGCCACGTAGGACTTCAGAGTTTTGCTCGGATCCGGTTGGAGCGGTGGAGTTTCTTTCGTGTGCCACGTGGGTCTTCAGAGCCCCGCTCGGAGCCCGTTGAAGATGCTCTTAGTTTATTGTTACTTTTGTTCTAATTAGCCTCCGAGCTGATCAATTGATTAGCATTGTGCGAGTGGACGGTACATCCTCTGCCGGCCGGTCACCGGCCGGAGGGATCAATAAAGTCCGCGAACCCATGTGCGGCCGATGACACATGTCCTCGGATCCGTGGGAGCAGGATTGTGTCGCTCAGATCCCAAGGAAAAGTGTTAGCCATAGCCACTAAACTAATCACATTCACCGAATCCCAAGAAAAGCAGAACACTATCGTGATTCCTTACTCTTGGGTCAAGTTGACTGAGCCAATCTAGCCATGGTTAGGTATAATAGGATGGGTTGAGTTAAGCAGGACCATTTT